>PVJO010017286.1:0-39660 GCA_004026905.1 Hystrix cristata | reverse complement strand
TTTCTTGTACTGTTAAATTATTTTCAAATATGACTGATAGTCGAGATCAATCCTTTATTTACCTTGCAGTTAAAGTTTGATGTAATTTTATTCAGGGTTTTTACTATAGAATTCACCTTAGAAACTCTATGTGTTTAGCTTATTAGAGCTGGTTGATTTTATGTTCCAAATTCTAAGCCCAAGGAGGGGATGTACTGTGTTCCTTTTGCAGTGACTGAGTCCTACTTAATGCTCAGTAAACGTTGAATATCTGAGATTGCCCGATGCATCAGTATAAGTGGCCGTGTGGAGAGAATTTGAGGTGCACACTGAAAGACCAGAAGATTAAAATAATACATAAAATTACTTCATGTTTATTTTCTGATGTTCTTACAAACTCTGAGGTTTCTTTCAGTCTGCTAAGTAAACTTTGAAATTATTGGAGTCATAGATCACCAAGAAAAAAAAAAAAAGAGGGAAAGAAAAAAGAAAATAAGAGGAAGATGAACGAGGAGAGAGCACACCTGTTTTCATAGACTAAGTTTGCTTTCGACTAAAGAGAAATATAACTAAACTTCATTATTAAAAATATATGAGTAAATATCTGTAGAATTAATCTTTTTTTTTCTTTTTCTTCTCATTATGTTTGTAGGAAAACCATTTAGAAAAAAGAATATTTTCATCCTATAGTAGAAATTAACATTAAGAAAGTAACTTTCCCTTTATAAGAATATATATATGCTTTTTAATGTTTTCGATTTTTCTGAATTCCAGGGACAATGTAATGTATCAGTTTACCCTGTTTTATGATTTTTATTTGCCTTTGTAATTTGACATTGTGAGAAAGAATAAGCTATAATCAAGGGAAATAGCCTTTTCTGAAACTTAGAATAATTTTTATATAATTTAATGAATATTATATTTAATGAATATTATGATACAAAAACTTACCTTAAAGATTTGTAACACACAGTAATCAAGCTCCATGTGTACTCATGAATATTTCCAATTGCTACCTATTTTAAATCACAAAAAAATTCTGAGAGTTTTATGTTTACTTTAGAAGTCATTGTAATTTTTCTTTTGTCAATAATGTCAGTATGGTTGTAACACATCCAGAAATTTAACTTTGTTCCATCTGGAGCACAATCTCTCACCCACACATTATAAAGCTCATTAAGCAAAACTCTATTATTAGAATGTTCCAACATTTTGATTATTTTCTCAAGTTCACTATCACATCTACCTATGTACAATAAAGTTGTACTTTCTCAGATCAAATGAACTTAAAAATAAAATTATATTCAATTATTTTCTATTTTTAAAGTTATTTCTCTGACCACTCAGAGGAAGCCTACAGTTTTGACCATTCTGTTGTTAATCAACCTCCAATGTTTCTGAATGTTTTAGTCTTTAAATGATTCTTTTTTTTTTTTTTTTTTTTTTTTTTTTTTTTTTTTTTGTGCCGGGGATTGAACTCAGGGCCTTGTGCTTGCAAGGCAAGCACTGTAACCACTAAGCTAAATCCCCAGCCCCCCGTTTTAGTCTTTGATACAGAATAATCGCTCTTCTTTACAGTTCTCCCCCACACATGTTGATTTAGCTCTAGTTCTCTCCTTCTGTCACCCTCATGTAAACTTGGTTTTGTTGTCTGAATACTTTAGATCACTGTCTTTCCCGGGGGAATAGGGCATTTCCTCTACCACATTTTGTTGTTGTGAGAACAATAGAAACTCATACTCTCTTTTAAAAGTTTAAACCACAGAATTTTTATTTGTAGCTTCTCACATGTGCCAGTTAGTAAAAGACTGGCATAATATGTGCCAAAGATAAGAGAATACACTCCATGAAATTATAACTGCATCTTCTTTCATAAGTCCCTGGACTGTACACTATTATACACAATACAATAATTACAATGAATTTGACACTGTTATTTTTTTTGACACTGTTATGTTTTGGATAGTTTTTTTTTTGTATTCATAGAAGACTATGTGTAATGTATTCGTAGGAATACTATTTATATTGAAGGAAATTGATTCTTAGAGTGGTTAGGTAATTTTGTCAAAAGTTAAATTGCTGGTAGATGAGAGGCAGGTTGTGAATGTTGATACTCTAGCATTAGAATGAATGAGTTTCCATGCCATCACTTACACACAGTGCTGACTGTCCAGAGAGCAAGAAGCACACGCTTTTCCCTGTTTCTTGCTGACCAAACCAGAAGCAACTGTATGACCCGTCTCCCTGGAGGATGGCAAACCTGAGGAACTCAGATAAATATGTTTAAATTTTGCCTCCTATTAATGTCCTCTACATTTTTCAGGTTTTTCCTCTAATGAGTCAGAATGTAACATACTTTGGTTTCCTACTTAGCAGGTTGATCCTCATGGTTAAATTCTATTTACTAAAAATATTTTCTGTGTTCCCAACACAGTGTTTAGAGTTTGATATTTACTAAGTTAACTCTACCAATTCTTCACAAATGCACAAATCCATCACAGGTGAAGTAACTTACTGCCGTGGTCATGAAATCGGACTTTCTATGCTCTGACAGAGTTCCTTCTTTGTGGCTTTTCGGTGGCAATAAACAAGACATCCGAGTCTGTGCCCATTTATTAAAATTTGTAACAACAATGTTCAAATTTTCTCTATTTAGAAATTACCTGCATTTTAAAAAGACAGTCTCAAAATGATACTCAGAAAATTCTGGGAAAAATGCTTTGTTCCCTTTGTTCCTCATTCAACACTGTTATTCTACTAAACTTTTCAAAGTTGGTTACACTCAAAATTATTGATGACATAATCATTCACTTGAACTAAAGGCAATCTAAATATCTGAGCAGCAATTCTATTAGTGGAACTATTCCTAACATTTAAATAATTATTTTGTTTCCCTTCATCAGTTAACACTACTTCTGAAAAATGTAGAAAAAAATCATCAAATGATAGCATACATCTGCATTTGTTTTGAGATAAATATTTGTGAACCTGCCCTGTCTTTATGTTTAAAAAGGTTAACCTGTTTGTCTAATTCATTAGAAGTATAAACAATTGATTGTTTTAATAAATATTCAAAATCCTTAAGGGCAAAGTAATGAATTTTTCTTTGGGGAAAGTTTTTATTCTTTTACCTTTTTGTACCATAGTTATATTAATTAGTGCCTAGTGTTACAAAACATTTTCTAATTATTTATATTACAAAGCAGACAAAAATATCTTCATGTAGTTAATTTAAAATTGTAGAACCAATTTTTGAGCCTTTAAATAAACATTAGCAACTAATCATAAGTTCTACAAATTATTCACCATACACTACAGAACGGGTCCTATTTTAAATATTCACATATTTTACCTCAAGCATGAAGCTATAGAATTTGATGTCAATGTTTATCATTGGAAAAATACTATTCTATAGTATGAATATCACTCTGACTGGGAAAAAAATGTTGCCAGCTGTCCCTCAGACAAAGGTCTAACATCTAGAATATATAAAGAACTCAAAAAATCAAATCCCCCAAATGTAAAGACCCTATTCAAAAATGGGCATCTGAAATGAATAAACATTTCTCAAATGAAGAAATAAAAATAGCAAATTCATATATGAAAACATGTTCGACATCATTGGTCATTCCAGAGATGCAGATCAAAACAACACTAAGATACCATCTCACTCCAGAAAGAATAGCTATTATCAAGAAATCAACCAATAACAAGAGCTGGAGGGGCTGCGGGGAAAAAGGAACCCTCCTCCACTGTTGGTGGGAATATAGACTGGTCCAACCACTGTGGAAATCAGTGTGGAGATTCCTCAGAAAACTACAACTAGTGGTTCCATTTGACCCAGCTATTCCTCTGCTTGGTAACTTCCCAGAAGAATTAAAATCATCATACCACAGTGATATATGCACAACCATGTTCATAGAAACACAATTTGTAATAGCTAAGTCTTGGAAACAACCTAAATGTCCAACAAATAATGAATGGCTAAAGAAGATGTGGGTTTTCTACACAATGGAGTACAACTCTGCCATAAAAAGGACAAACTAGAGCCATTCATAGGTAAATGGATGTACCTTGAGAATATACTCTTAAGTGAAATGAATCAGACACTTATCAGTACACACTGAATTGTTTCTCTGATATGAGAAACCGTAAGTGTAAATAAGGACAAAGGGGTATAAAAGATATTATGTTAAAAAAAAGATAGTATTCAAAAGAGAGAACTGGATAGGGAAAAGAGGGAAAAGAAGGAAGGTTAAAAGAAAAGTAAGATGAAAGGGGAAAAAAAATGGAAAAATGTAAATAAACCTGTCTCAAATAGGGAAGGGTGAAGGAATGGAAGGGAAGGGAAGGGAAGGGGGGGGAACCAAGATACATCATGTACAGGTACAAAATAACCATGTTGACTATGATCGTTATGTATACAATGTACCAATACATGTTCTTGGTAAAAATAAAAAATTTAAAAAAATTAAAAAATGGGGACTTATTTTCCTTTTATTGCATTTTTGCTAGCACTTACTTTGAAGGTTAAAGATGTCAATTTCTGCAGCATAGTTTCAGTTATCAATACCAAATAATCCTTTTCTTGATTTTCTTTAAAACCTGTGTGCAACTTATACACAGTAATGCTTGTTGGTGTTTTCTTTCAAATGGACACTGAAGTGGAGGCAAATGTTTTGTTTCAAGGAATAAATTTCAGATATGAAGGGCAAAAACATCCTATTGTAACTGAAATGCTTCGGTTGATTCCCTTGACATAGATGAAATTCAATGGGTAACTCTTTAATTCATTATAGTTAGACATGGATGAAGAATTGAAAATGTTACATTTTGGGCCAGATTTTAAACACAGTTTAATGTAAGTTGGATTTGTTCCAAGGTACTGAAATATTTATGCTTTGCTTCTTTCGCTGCCAACTAGGTTGCTACAAGTAAATATTGTTTAGACATATACTCATTGACATTAATCTAGGAAGTTATTTTGCAAGTGCAGAAAGTTGAAACACTTTTACTTTATTGAGTTAAAGTTGACGCGCCTTGACGGTTGGCTAACATCTTTAGTGCGCGGCAGTGAGAATGCTGTTTAACTGAGTCTGCATCGATGTGACACACACAAGAACAGCAATGCTGGACATGTCACTTTGAGAGGACAATTTTGTTGCTGATACAATCAAAATCATCTCTTGATAACAGGGTTGGCAACAAGAAAGCAAATGGAAAGGCTGATTGTAGGAAGAAAGGTAAAAGTAAGGCAAGAAATATGAAAGAAGCTTTTAAATATACATTTTATTAGAGTAAGATATAAATGCGATACAAAACTGTAGAAGAACAGCTTGAACTGGAGCACAGATTATCACAATTATAATCATGATTATTATAACTAATTAATTACAAAAAATTAAGAGATAAGATCTTTTAAATGCTAGGCAATACTATGAGAGCATCCATATTGCCATTTATTCTGGGCAGAAACAAATAGACACATATTTCAAAAAGCTAAACCTTTGCAGTTTAACATATTTTATTTTATTTTTTTTTTTAGTTTAACATATTTTAAATGAGTATTTAATAGTATTGTCATTACATAAAGTCAATATATTTAATGTCAGCTTTTCAAAGACAAAATCATCATCGCATCAATTGTTTGAATAAATTAAGAGCACTTTTAATTTATTTTTCTAGACAGGTCCATAAAACAAATTTGTAATTATATGAGGGACCCCAATATATTAAAAAGAAAACTTCTACTTCCAGTAAGCCATAGTACTCTGCAAATAAAAGGAAATTCTGTAAATGTATGAAAGTATATCTACAATTTTAACATATTTGTCAAAGTCAAAATGTCACTATAGAAAGCAATAAATAAAAAATAACTTATTACTTGGTTAACACAAAAGCAATACCATATCTACGTTCAACAATATCATTTATACTTATAGCAATATTTCAATCTTGGAAAAAGTTACTTAGTTATTTTACATTATATTATTAGTATATGTAAATTTTTTCTTTCTAAATATTTCTGTGCTTCTGTTGTTTAGATTAAATGGATGTTAGAATGTATTTATTTTGTTTTTTATATTATAATATTTCTTTATTATATTAAGCTTTATTTTCAGTGTAACAACACAAAAGTGTTATTTTAAATACTCAACACAATTTTGATCATGTCAACACATAAAATTTTATTTCATATATGTTAACCTTTAAACAAGCAGGGTAGTCTCTGCACTTATTTGTAGATTTAATGATACTGGGGAGTGAACTCAGGACCTCACAAATGCTAGGCCAGCGCTCTACCACTGTGTTACAGACACAGTCTTTCATAAACTTGATTTTGAGACAGCTTGTGCTCAAATGCCCAAGCTGACTCAATCTTGCAAACCTACTGCCTTCACCTCTCTCACAGCTGGAATTGTAGGCAAGTGCTACCAGGCCTGGCTTCAGCATGAATATTTTGTTAGCACCTTTCTCAATTTTTCTAACTTTCATATATAATTATTTGTACTAAGAAAATGCAATAACAATTTTTTGATCTACATAAAGCTACATTTCATATGATTACAAATACGATACAATGTTACAGTTTTGTATTTTCTGAAATTTGTTTTCCTATCTTAACCTCTCCATTTCTAAAGAGCAAATCTGTATATTTGTGTGTGTTTGTGTTAAGATTGTGTGAATTATGCCTTCAGAGAAAGAAGAGACATTATCAAAACAAGGGGAGTATAAATAAAAGTCTGACTAAATTCTGACCCTCCTTTTAAAAGCTGCATAACTCTGAACAAGAAACTGGTCATCTCTGATCTTTAATTTCTGCCTGTGTAAATGGAAGTAGCAACACCTATCCCAAAGGGTTGTTTCCAAAGTAAATGATGTGGCATAACTAAAGCACTTACACATGGAAGTTTGTGATTTCTTCTCTCCTACTTCTGTGTAACAAGTTCCCCTAAGATAAAGCGGGAGGTCTTCTGGTGCCAAAAAGTAAGTGTGGTGACGCTTGGGGATTATATCAATTATTTTACACTCATTTTATCCATAAGACAAATACTTTTTGAAATATTTTAAAAAGTAAAGCAATATCATTAAAAATTTATGATCTAGAATTTAACATGTATTTATTGCTTTAAGAAAATTTTATATTCTTTAGCACAGTACATTGGAATCTCATTATAAATTTTACCATAATAATTTTGTTGTCTTTGACTCTTCAAGAGACGAAATTCTGAAGCCTATTATTCTACAAAATACTAGAGATGGAGCAACTTTATGTCAGTTTCAAATTTATCAAGTTGACAGGGTACTTAGACTTGAATTAGTATGCCAAATATCCAAGTACAAATTATATGACACCTACTAAGTCATACACACTATTCTATGTGGTTTTTAAAACCTTCAAACAAGCCAATCATATAGATGTGTTTAACATTTGTCAAATTAAAACAAGACTTAGGGATAAATTTTAATTAGAAAAAATAGAATATTGTAATAGTTATACTCTCAGATTGTAACAGGCTCAGAAATCTGCAAACATCACACATTCAAGCACACACACCACAAAAAAGGCTAAACAAGTGACAAACAAAAATAAGCAGGATATTTGGTGGGGAAGGTGGAAATAAATGATTGGGGTATTGTGTAGGAAAAGTGACTTGCTGTGTTCAGCTGATTCTCATAAGAAGCAGTAAGAGATCATTCTCCACTTTTTTCTCTTGAAGTAGTAGGTAGTATGGATAAAATCTAGGGGCATAATACCACCGAATTATCTCCTCAACCATTTTTCTTTGTCTATTTTTTTCAACATGATCTTAATGTATGAAATCAGGCCGGCTTCCCCAACTTTCAATCCTCCTGCCTCAGCCTTCCAAGTAACAGCACATATGTGTGCACCACCACAGCTGGCAATGCTCAACTATTGTTTGTGCTTGAATGGGTAGAGTTCAGGAGTTATAAGGAAAGACATAACTACAACAAATTTTGATCTAAACAAGGCTGAAAATAGGCCTAGGCCACTGCAAACACCTGGGCAATTTTGTTTATGTATTCTTAGGACTGAATTTTTTCTCCTCTCAATTCATATAATTTACTTTTAAACCACAACCCAAAGTGTGATTATATTTGGAGACAGGAGCTTGAAGAAGGTAATTAAAGTTAAGTAAAATTGTAAGAATGGGGCCCAGATTCAATAGACATGGAGACCTTATAGAAGGACAGACACCAGAGTTCTTTCTCTGAGCATGACGGAGGAGATGACATGCAGATGTACAAAGGAGCCACCTGCAAATCAGAGCAAGTTCTCACACAGAAATAGCCTGAGCCTGGATCATGGAATCCAGATATGTGAGAAAATAAACTTCAGTTTTTAAAGCCATTCAATTTGTGATATTTTGTTTTAGTGGAAGGCTGAGAAGACTGAAACTTAGATAACTGATATGAAAAATTAAAGCTACAGGAATTTAAAGACTTTTGTCCCATTTCACAGTCTAGCGATTGAGATAGACTTAGATATTATGCCAAGATTTGACTGATAAGAAGGTCGACAGCATCCCACTTTTTCACATTCCTTTGCAATTAGTGAATTACTGAATTATCTAAACCTTGCTTTTTATCCTTATAATCATTACACTACAAGCAGCCTCAGCATGATAACAGGCGAGTGCCCTCTACTGAAATGCTGTGTTCGGAAAGCTACACAGGCAGTCCACGCAGCGGATGACCTTGCTGCCTCTACAATTAACTCCACTCAGTGGAGGCTCTGTGACTTTTACAGGGGGAAGGAACAGGGAAGCATCCTTATGGTGGCAAAGGCAGATCAGGGTCCCCACCCCTGGTAGGAACTGGGCCACACAACAGAAGGTGAGTGGCAGCCAAGTGGTCACAACTTCCTCTATGTTTATGGTTGCTTCCTGCCACTCACATCCCACTCCAGGCACCTGAGCGCCATCTCTTAGCTGATCAGAAGCAGCATTAGGTTCTCAGAGGAGGGTGAGACCTACTTTGAGCTGCACAGGCAAGTGATCTATGTTGTGTGTTCTTAGGAGAATCTAGTACCTAATGACACACTTTGGGTGTCACTGTCTCCAATCAACCCAACACGGGACCATCTAGTTGCAGGAAAAAAAGCTCAGGGCTCTTACTGTTTCTGAATTATGGTGAGTTGCATAACTATTATATATTACAATCTAATAATAAATCACACTACAAATATAATGCACTTAAATCATTTCAACACCATCCTCCCAACCTCCACTCCATGAGAAAACTGTCTTTCTTAAAACCAGTCTCTTGTAAAAAATATTAGGGACCACTGCTTTAGATTATAAGGGATGGATTTTGTTTTGATAAAAAAATCAGCATTTTCCTAAGACCTATGGTTTGGGTAATATGCAATTTTCCTGTATTTTTTAATAAGAATTTCAGTTTGTGGATTTTCTTAAATAAGAAAATGATTCATTCACTAATAATTTATTTTGTACAAAATACTTTTAATTAAGGCAGCAAAATATTAGGTTAGAGTAAGAAAAATAGAAATTTTCCATCTGGGGCAATTCTAAAGGTTTGAAATTCCTTTGTCAACCTAATGAAATCTGTGCAACTTTCTCCAAAAAGGACCCGAGTACATAACTTGTCAGCTTGCATATAATAGCTATGAACTTACAGGCTCAAAAAGCCTTAAATCTGTAAGAACTGTGATAATTATGTTTTAATATTTATCATTTGATGTCAAATCCCTGTGTGAGAAGTATGAGAGATTTTTTTAGAAAACAAAGAATAGACATTATGTGATAAATATGTAAGAGATCTTTAAGGTTGCCTGATGATGATATAAAATATGCTTAACTACAATGGCTAGAGAATTTCATCGTCCAGTCTAATGATAAATTATCTGTCCTCATTTTACTCAACTTATCAGCAGAACTAACCTATCAGCAGCCCTTTTCTCTTCTTGATTTTCCACTTTGGCTTCTGCTGCAGTTTGGACCTGATGTAACTCCCACTGTGCTGTTAAAGGTGTCATCCACGGGCCAGCACTGGGGGAGGAGGTGGCACTTCGAGAGGTCAGGATTTGTGGGATGTCCTTAAGTCACTCAAGATATCCTCCTGAAAGGCATCAGGGGACCCTGACCCATTACTTTTTCTATCTGTTGGCTCTGGGCCTTGAGATAATCAATTTTTCTCTTTCATCTGTTCCTGTCATAATATAATGCTGTGTCACACACCTAAAGACAAAGGACCAATTGATCATAGGCTGGAACTTTTATGACCTTGAACCAAAATAAACCTTTACTGTTTATATATTGATCATCTCAACTATTGTGTTACAGTGACAGAATGCTGACTAATATAGCTTCCATGACAAATTTCTCCTTTGGTTCTTTCATTAATATCTGGATGTTCTTTTGTGGCCGTGTGTGTGTGTGTGTGTGTGTGTGTGTGTGTGTGTGTGTGCATGAGTATGTGTGAATATATTTGTATATGTGTGTGTTTTCTTATCCATTCAAACTTTAAATGTTGACATGCCACATTAAGTCATAGAACTTCTTACTTTCCGAGATGAATTAATTTTCTAAATATGGCCCTCATATTCCCAATATAAACATACCTTGAGAACATGTTAGAAAAGCAAAACTCTAAGGTTCACCAAGATTTATAAAACCAGAATCTGGGGAGAAAGCCCAGTAATGTGTGTTAGCAATCTCTCCAGGTGATTCTAAAACATGCCAAAAGGTGAGATGCTGTACCCCGGGTAACAGCATCTAGATATATAATTATAATCATTTCAGGCTGATTCCTAAGGTCGATGTAATAGGGAAAATGAGAATAATGAAGAATATTTCAAAATAGAAGAGAACAAGAAAAAGAAGACTTTGTGGATTTTATAGAAGTAGGTGTGTAAGACAACCAGTCTTAATCTTAATGAACGTCATAAGGAAGGCTTATGGGAAGGCAAGGTGACCTTTGTGGTGCTCTATTTCCCAGACAATGAGAGAATGAAAGGATTAATTGTTTCTACTTACAGGAATAGAAATGTTAGATAAGGCTCAATATTTTCAACTGCTGGTCCATTAGCCATCTCTCTACCATATTGTTACAATAGCATGCACACTGCTGTTATAATTGATCATTACTCCCTATCTTGACTATTCTGTAAACCAGACACAATAGTGGTTCTTTGAAAACATAAACAAATTATTTCACTCTTTTGTCTACAATCCTCTAATGGCTTTCTAGCTTATATAGAGAAAAATCTGAAATTCCCAACTATGCCTCACAAAAAACCCGCTGCCAATCTGAGCAGGTCTTACATCTTAGAGATCGTCCATCTTCATTATAGTTTACTACACTAAAATAACAGAACCTTTTCTCTTTATGTTCCTGCTTCCTGTAAAGCTCCTAAGTTGCAAGGCTCATTCATTTGTTTTCTTTTTATTTATTTATTTATTTTAATTTTATTAGCATCTGTTTGCAGCACATAATGATTACATTCATCATGGGGAGTTGGTACACGTAGAAAACATATATTTTTAATCCACCTCTTTGCAGTCTCTCACCGCTTCTTCCACTGTTTTAGTCACTTTCCTTTTTGCAAAAGGTCTATTACTTTCTTGAGGGCTCTACTCATCCAACATCTTATCAGGCAGGTCTTCCTAACATCCCGATCATTCCTATATAAAAAAGCATCATTGTAGTCTCTGCTCACTCCTTGTAGTATTTTCTCACTCTCATTTTCTCCTCACTTTCTTTATTGCTTCAGATATTATCACCTTCTGAATGAATATATATATATATATATATATATATATATATGTACACACACACACCCCCATACATACACACACACACAGACACACACATACATTTACAGGGGGAGCAGATTGTCTACTTATTGCCTCTCTTCCTGAACTTGAACCTAAATTCCATGAAGACAGATAATTTTTTTGCTGATTGCTTGGCTTTAGAAATTTAAATATAGCTTAACAAATATTAGGTCCTAATACAATTTATTAATTAAATGAAAGAAGACTGGCCCATGCAATTCCACTAGTAAACCACGTGAAACCAGAAACCAAACGTATAGGGAACAGTGAATATGCCTAGAAAATCTTCAGTAAATACGTGTGAAAGTCACGGGGGAAATTAAAGTGAAACCCAATGTCCAAAACATTGACATAAAAATAAACTGACTATATGTAATTGAAAACATGCATGACCCTCCAAAAATAGAAATAAAGATATAAATTAACTTTAATTTGTTCCCTTTTCCCTAGCTACTCATATTCTGAAGGCTTTACTACATAGCAAAGAAACCATAGGTAAAATCCAAGATTCGCAAATGTTGATACATAAATGCTTACTTCAGCAGCACATATACTAAAATTGGAACAATACAGAGAAGATTAGCACGGCCCCTGCACAAGGATGACATGCGAGTTCGTGAAGTGTTCCATATTAAAAAAAAATTTGACACATAAGCAAATTGATGATATGTAATTTACAAAATTCAATATAGAAATAAAGATACAACTTAACTTTATATAAATTTCACTGGCTATTTATATTCTTTGACTCTGAATTCATATACAACAAAGAAAATAGAGCTAATAGCACTGAGAGAAATTCATGAGAAGCATTACTAGAAATCTACACTCAGAGTAAAAGTGAGAGTATTTCCATGTCAATATCAGAGCAAGGGAGAATATTTGTGTATTGAATATTTCTTTACACATATTTTCCCTATCTTTTACTCATTATTGCCCTAAACACTTTTTTAAAGGATTAGAAGTCTCCCTGAGGCAGAATTCCTTTTTATAAAAAGTTTAACTAAATGAGGGGTTTGCAAACTACTAGCCATTTGCCGATGAACATTATTGGTAAATAAAGAGTTATTGGTACAAAAAATAATCAGAACAAGGAAAAAATCTTGAGAGTCTACCATATGATAGGTCCTTCCAACAAAGGGACTCACGTCTACTGGAATTGGAAAATACAAAACATAATCAGAAAACATGAAAAATAACAATCCTAACTATAATATTAAATTACTCTTTTACAGAAAGATAAGAAAGAGCCCAGTTTAATTGAATGACTCTGTCTCCAGGCTAAGATAAAGTGCATTCCAAAGAATTGAAATCATACATCTAGTATATGTGTGTATCTGTGTGTGTGTATGTATATATGTATGTACATACACACATATGTATATGTGTATGTACATCTGAATGCTTAAATTAAAAAATCATATTAAAAACACATAGACATTAATCCCTCTCATAATATTCCCTCTCACTTCAAACACACTTACCCACCATTTGGCCACTTTCTGAAGTAGTATTGAAGGTCTTCCTTTTTGAGTCTCTTTAGGTGGACTGTCCTGGCTGCCTGGATGTGCTGAAATGATACAAAACCATTATCTTTCAGAGGTATTTTGACTTTATGGAAAAGCCAGAAGTTACATAGTACCAGATATACTTAACAAGGTGGATCAGCACACACTCTCATGTTTTTATGAATCTGACATTTTTTGTTGTTTCAAGATGACATTTGATAGCACACCTCACCATGTATTTTTTTTACCACAACCCATAAATAACTCATACCAGAGGACTTGCATTATTGCTTCAGAAAGTGAGAAGAAAGATGGAATAAATATATTTAAAGCCAGAGGGACTATTCTGAGGGTGATTAATTGCAATATGTCTTTTACTATAAGAAATGTTTTGTGTTTAAATATCATATATATATATGGAAGTGGGCTGAATTTATTAAATTATGATAAATTGCATAAAAATTTTAATTACATTTGTGGAAGCATAAGATTTGCAGACAGCCTGGCAAAATCATAATGTATGTTATTAAATAGAAGGATTAACAATATTTAGAAGTATTATCAACATTTAGAAACAATACTATGAATGATCAGATTTTCATTTAGAATAACAGACCCAATAAACTACTTTTTGGTAGTTTCTAAATTCTGGTATCACTCCTGTAAACACACATACTTACACATGTACACATATGCACATATCACAATCATAACTAGCATTTAATTTTCCTCCTGTATTTTAATACATGCCAGTCTCTAAGTAAGCTAGAGGAGCCATAAGGTATGTTTTCTTTACCAGACCAAATCATAGAAAACCGAATGATGTCAATGATAAAAATACAGTAATACATACATATTCCAGGAAGACAGCAGATGGATTCTATACTTAAAGAACATTGCAATGATCATGATTTAGTCTTAGAAAGTATGGTATTACGTTTTATATTCATTTATTTTTTGGTTAACACTTTCAACCAAATTTTAATATTTATATTTTAAACCAATGAAAGCAGGTAAAATTTAAAAATGATATGTATTCAGGAAATATACTGATAATCAAAAGCTAGCTAATGTTACTATGATGAAGTAAATTTACATCTTTAGAGTATCAGGAAACAATCTGAAACTGGTAATTTATACAAAATATGACATGCTTTACAAGTATATGTTTGAAATACAGTTCAGGTGCTTAAAAGTATAGCATGCTTCAAACTACTACTGGATGAAGAGTAAACCTTCAAAGTATCTTACTTTTCTTTTGGACTCTTCACATCACATTTCCTTTGAAATATAGGGCAACATTTTGTACTGACCAGGCTTTCATTAAATATTACCTGAACTGAATTAAAAACAAATGTTCTATTAGCAGATTTATACCATCGAGATTAAGGAACCAAGTATCTTCTAGAATCCCTAGTGAGTTGACACTTGGGTGCCACATTTAATATTGATGACAAACTGAAATAAGTGCAAAAAACAACCATCAATATGATGATGTTTCTGAAAACCACACATTTTGAAAAATCCTACAAGTAGATATTTTAGAAGGGAAATAAATTTTGTGGATGGAGTAGTACAGGTAATTTCAAATTAATATTTTAAAAATATGTAGAAATGAGATTAGATTAATTAAGTTTACTTTTAGTAGAACCGTGTCTAATTTCTAGCTATTAGAACTACCCAAAACAAAATTTTTCCCTTTTTATGAAGTAAGCATTACATTAATGTTCAGATTTCAAAGCACGGCCAAAATTATTTTATGTCATATGAGAGGCTATTTCATTAGTATGGAATTTATTCTAGATGATCTGATACATGACTTTTCAAGTCTATTATTTTATAATTTATATTATCCTAAATTGTTGTTCAACTGGAATATGAAGATGCTAAGGAAAGACTCTTGACACTGTTTTGAACATGGCAAATTCTGCATTCATTGATTTTTTTATTCTCACCTGTCACATAATTAAGTAAACCTTTTATTATAATGTTATCTTATCCTTCATTCCCCTAAGTTCTAACAAAGGGAAAGGAGCTCTCTAACCAATTTCCAGGACCAGATTATAGGAACATGAACCATGTTAATGACGTAATAATAAATTATGTCCGATTTCTACCAATGGTACATGCACAACACATTGTAGTTTTAATGTGACTTAATTTAAAAAAAAAATTACATGTAGCAGTGGTACCACTGCATTGTAGAGTACTAAATTCACACATTAATTGTTCCCAGATTTGTTTTTACCTCTGCTTTGCATAATGAACTGTAATATGTGCTCTCGGGGTGCCCGCAATCTTCCCACACTTCCTTTGATTAGAATAGATGAGAAAAACTGTTAATTTGCTCTGTAGTCAATTTCTGTGCCACTCCTAGATTTGAAAGCAAACTGCTAACATTTTGAATATTTTCTAGTTTGTAGTACGAGTATCTTACAAATCAACAATAAAAAGTTTAAAATTAAATTATCTGGAAGAGAAAAAGATCAGTTATTTAACTTTAGTGAAATAGCAGAATCAGTTTTAAAATGGCAGTGTAAAAAAAAATTAATATCATCATTAGTTTTTGCAAATAAAATATTATCCATCTCCTATTTCAGGAAATATATTTATAAATTAACTAAGATTCTAAAGTAGTTCATTTCTACTGACATCTATTTTTTGTATCCATTCACCCATTTACTATACTGAATTATTTGTACGTGTCATTACTACGCCAGACATTGCTCTGGCATTGGAGATTCAATTATGAAGCATATGCAGAGAAGAATTGAAAAATTTAAAATCCAGTTGCAAAGGAAATCCTAGAATATTCTGAAATGAAAAGAACTAATTTGATGTGAACATGAAATGTGCTTAAAGGCAAGGTCAGAAATAAGGTCGATGAGGTAAGCAGAGGCAAGATTAGGAGCAATACATCAGGCTATACAATTCAGATATGAAAGGGTTTAAATAAAAGTATCTTGTGATTTTTACATAATAAAGATTATTGTGTCAAATGAGTCAATAATGGAAACTTAAACTGAATAACGGATGCTATGAACATTCCATGTGACAAAGAATTGTATTATCTCAAATTTACAAAGAGGAAGTGTAGAGAGGTGGGGAAGAATGTATTGACACAGGGGAGTAAACTGGGGGCACAGAAAATTTATGAAGCCAGCATAGAAATCCACCATAAAATACAATGTTCTGCATCAGCAGGTCAAAGTGACTGTGGAGCTTGTCATACTGGTGCATGTCTGTAATTCCAGCACTCTTACAGGCTGATGCCAAAAGATGCAAGATGGAGCCCAGACTGGGCAACTTAACTACTATCTCAAAACCTACCTCACGATAAAAAATAAAATGGTATTAGCTCAGTGAAAGACTGCTTGCCTAGCAAGCTCAAGGCCTTGAGTTCGATTCCCGATACCCCCAAATAAATGAATACATAAATACATAAATTCAAATATTTTGAAAAAGGACTCAAAATGTAACTCAGTGGGAAGACCCTGAGTTCAATCCCCAGTAACAGGAAAAAAAAAAATTGGTAGTGAAGGTAAGTGCATAATTTAGGGTAGCACTGTTCAGAGAAATAGGATGTAAGATGATTAGGTGTTTTACATTTTTGGGTAGTTTCCCTAAAATGGAAAAATAAACAAGTGAAGTCAATTTTAATAATATTGATAATGTTTTATTTAACCTAAAATACAATTATTTAAAGTATTCAAATTTTGTATCTCAATGCAGTTATGAAATTATCAGAAATGCTTCCTCGATATTTATATTTCATAAAATACAGTTTACAGACGTTTTTAATATGCCCTGGTGTTTCCAAATGCATGCAAACTTCCCAATTACTGAAATGCATATTGGTTTAAACATTTCAATTTCAATCAAGAAAAATTACATGAAATTTATCTCCCCGGTGACACTGAGCACACATCGGGTGCTCAGTAACCAAACCGTGCTCTTGGCTTTCATTTAGCACAGTAGAGATTTGGAAAACCACGTGCCATAGCGCTGGATATGGTGCATAAGGGAGATGAAAAGGGTAAGTGTGAAGCCAGATTTTGTGACTTCGGCGATTTATTTGTTGGTGGAATGTTTCCATGAAATGAGGAAGACAGTAGGAAGAAAATTTGGATGAGATGAAGGGAGCCTGGTATGCTAAAAACTGTGTGCGTGTGGTTAGCACTTCCAGACATTTTCATGTACCAGAATATGCTCTCACCAACTGTTGTATACATTTCCTTATTTTTAAATCCAGTATACATGTGCAGCAGCTACAGAATTGTAGTCTACCTCCATAAGGTAAAAGTTTAGCAATTTCCAAAATTATGCAGAAATCAGAAAAATTTTGTGCATCCTTTTCACACACCTTTTCCATGTTCTTGCAAAAAATATGATTTACTTGTCTTTAGTATTCTAATCACTATTTCAAGCTCAGATTTTAAAATAAATTTAAATTGTTATTTTAAATCTATTAATTTACTTTGATAAAAATTGTTGTATGGACAATATAGTGCATATTCTAATAATTTTAAACTTACTTTGATAAAATTAAAAGTGTAAGCACTGCTCTCACTTTCTAGGCACTTATTATCTATTTTAATACATAGGCATCATTAAAATTAAGCAACAGATGAGCACCCTATGGAAACATTTTGAGCTCTGGAACCCAGTAAGTCACCCTAGTGCTGGCTTATTGGCAACTCAATCATGTCAAGAAAGTTAAATCCAACTTTCAACGAAACACCAAATGGTTGTTTATTTATAGTTCTGCTACAACTAACAGGAAGTGTAGAACTTCTACTCCTCCCATTGGTAGTCAGGCAAAATCAATTTGTATCTTAATTTTGAGGAGTTTGTAATTGCTTCATGTAGGATTTAAGTACACATGATAAATCAATGTGGCAAAAAAAGAAAAATGGCTATGGATTGCTGATAAATTATTGAAAGACAGAGCTTTATTTGAAAAAGGATTATGTGTGTTCATACTTTTGTTTTTATAGAAAAGAAAAGACGGGAATGAAGAGGTAATAATCATTGTCCTTCTTTCACTTGATTACATATGAACAGATCATGATGCACAGGTTGGACTATCCACATATATATTTTTCTCTATATCTCATTATCTCCTCATATCCAAATAGATTTTAAATCAATTTGAACTTAGAGTAAATTAAAAATTTTCAACTTCCTACTGTTTATACTAAATGTTCCCAATTACAAGTATAGAAGGCTTTAGTGAAAAGTAAACTTTTCCATGTCTCTAGCAAAAGAATACTACTTTCATTTGATTTTTCCTTTGATACTAAGTGCTTTTCTAATTATTGAATATTCATAGTGAAAATTTCATATTCTTCAATACACACTGTAACTTGATGTTGACTGGAACTGTTCACATTTTTCAAGATGGAAAATATCAGAAGTTGTCTCCTCCTATGCTAAGAATCTCAGACAATCTGAAACATTGAGGGTTTACCCATGTCTATAAATGGACAATGGTACACAATTCAAAAAGCAAATACAGCTTCCTCCTGGTGGGAACAACTCAAGTGGTACCACACATACATCAGCGCAAAGGGTCAAGCTCTTTTAACAAAAGAGGGATCTGGATACTGCTGTATCATAATATCATATTATATTTTAAGTCAGTCATTCTGTTACTTTGTTTTCACAGTATAAATAGTAAACTTTACTGATAACGTGAATCTATCAAAATCTATCAAAAGCAGGGTGTAAGGGAAGATAGAAAGTTCTCTCGTCACATTACAGCGCCTGTTCTGGGCACGACAGTCCCTTACCCCGTGCTCTCTTTGTAGTGGATGACCCCCTTTATATTGAGTCTTGAGACTCATTTTGCAGTACTTACTCTGACATTCACCAGCTGTGTGATTTAACATGCATCACTTAAATTATTTTAATTTCAACTTTATTATCTATAAATGGATCTCTCAAACATATTTAATGCCCAATGCTCTACTATTCTATCAGCTTTCATTTCAATTTGTAGTCCTGGAGAAATTATTCCATTCATCATCAAAACTACTTGACACTTGCCATCCGACATTTCCCAAATTTGTGGTCAAGATTTTGTCTTTGATTAATGAAACTACGAAATATTAGCATTATTTATAGAGATGAAAAGACATTAACTACAGATCAAGCCTTGTATGAGTCACTAGGGGCTAAATAACACAGAAATATTTTATATTTCTTTTTACTCTGAGATGTAAAGGCTTATTATAATTTAGCTGAACTTTTGACAACTATAAATATTCTTTCTCCAAATCAGGAACTTGAATTGTAGGTATATAGGAAAAGAAATGTGTACCTTTTCAGACTTTAATCATTTACACCTGGCCATGATGCACCTATTATAATTTGGTTATGATTTTGTTTTTCAAAATGACGGAAGTTTCCCATATAAGAGAAACCAAAATATAAATAAAGAGCAAAATAAAATATAGATAATAGGAAACAGGGAGATGTAGCTTTTGCAAAAGGGAAAAGGACTAAGAGATGGAAGGAGAGGGAAAGGAGAGGAGGAGAAAAAGATTAAATAAATAAATAAATAAAATGTGTTATGTATAGGTACCAATTCCCCACGAGCAATATAAATGTTATATACTCCAAACATGCACTAATAATTAAAACTGAAAAAATATTTTAAAATGACTAAAGTATATGGACTATACTTTCTCTATCAGATAAAAAAATTTTATTAAGATGTGGAAGAAATAGATTTTTTTGTGTGTGTGTTGGGGATCGAACTCAGGGGTAACTACTGAGCTAAATCTCTGGTCTGGAGAAACAGAACTTTTATAAAATGTTTCCCTTCCTCTTTTCAGTGCTTACTTGTTATATTAAAAAAAAAAGTTTTCTGTTTATTTCTTTGGTTTTATTTCAAGGGGTACACTGATTCTTGATACTTCTACCATATCACTTTTGCTGCGTACATTACACGTACTAGTTATCATGCTGGTTTGATAACATTTTTTGAGACTCCACCAAAAGGGAGTGAGAACATGCCAAATATCAATGCCAAACATAGAATTCCTATAGCTTTTTTTCATCTTGCTGTGAATGGAGTGTGGATTTTAAGCTGTCTAGACTGGCCTATGGTCTGCACTTAAGAAACTGTCATGTCTATTGTTTCAATTTATTTATCTGTAAAACGATACTAATAACAATAATTATAGCATTTTGGTGAGTTTTAAAGGAGTTAATATATAGCAATTGCCAATAAAAAATAACACAAAGTATACTCAGGCATTACTATAATAAGATCAAATTTGGAATTACCTTCTGATGAATGTTCGAAAACTTAGTTTTCAAAACTAAATTTTTTTTTATTTGTTAAAATTTTATTTCCAAGAACATGTATTAATACATAATATATATAGTGATCACATTCTTCATAGTTAATTTGTACCTGTACTTAATACATCTTGGTTCCCCCCTTCTTCCCCACTCCTCCCTTCTACTCTCTCTCTCTTCCACTCCCCCTCCCTTCCCTATTTACAGTAGCTTTATTTACATTTCTCTCCTTTTTCCCTTTCTTTTCTTTTTCCTTTCCGTCCCTTCCCCTTCCTGCTTTTCTAATTCTCCTCCTTATTGAATATTATCTTTCTTTTACTTAGTATCTATTATATTCTTTGGTCCTTACTTATGCTTACAGTTTTTCATACCAGAGAAACAATTCGATATGTACTCATGTGTGTCTGATTTATTTCACTTATGAGTATGTTCTCAAGGTACATTCATTTGCCTGTAATTATCTCAAGTTTATCCTTTTTTATGGCAGAGGAATAATCCATTGTATAGAAAAACCACACCTTCTTTAGCCACTCATTAGTTGTTGGGCATTTGGGTTGTTTCTAAGACTTAGCTATTACAAACTGTGTTGCTATAAACATGGTTGTACATATATTACTGTGATCTAATGTCAAAACTAAATTTTAAATAAAAAGTAAAATGATTTAGTAAAATAGAAAATGATTGTTTAAACTACTATTCATTAGCATTTTGTAATTTTCTCTTAGTCTTAAGCTTTTATTTTGCCTTGACATTATCTTGTATTGTGTACAGAGTCCAAACAGATAATAATGGCCTGCCATGGGAAATGGTAGTAAAGACTATTAGATAGAACATTGCTTTCTTTCAGTAATTAGCATTCCTAATAGATGCTGGAGAGGGCTCCTGCTCCCTTAGGAAATAATAGACATGAGGGTAAATGGTGCACGGTTACCAAAGAATAAGAAATAAGGTTTATAACTCATATAATGAATAGCAAAATGATCCCACAAGAAGTGCTCAGTTTTGATCTATAGCAAAGTAAGAGGGTTGGGGTAGTCGTATGTGGCCTGGATGATACTTCCATGTGTAAGGGATGGTTTGTGCCTAGGGAAGTAGAGCTCACACTCTGTTGCCAGGCATCCTACAGCTGGTGCAAGAGAGAAGATGTCATGAGTGGAGCCTGGAAACTGACCGTAGTCAAAATTAAGAGTGGAATTTGATCTTTCATTAAAAATTTACTCCAAGAGTACTTTATAAACTAGAAAGAAAAAAAGAATAAATTGGCCCTAGTCACCAAGAAATAGAGCCAAATATTAACATTTTACTTTGTATTAGTCATCTTCCTATTTCTGGAAACAATACCTGACACTCATAATTTAAAAGGTAGATGTTTAATCTGACTCACATTTTTGGGAGTTCAATACATTGTCAGCTGGCACCCAGTCTGAAACATGACAGCAGAAGGCTCTGGAATAAAACTGCTTAGATCATGGCTGCTGAGAGGCAGAGCAGGGGAAAAGTGCCAAAGAGAAAGGGAGCAGGGGCTAGGCATAGACCCCAAACCCATGCCTGCGACCCACCCAATCGCACCTTGAAGTGTGATCCACTAATCCCCAGGTGCATTCCAAAGCCGACCATGTTGATATGCCTGCCGCTCTGACACTCACAGAGGAGGATGAGCATCAGGAAGTGGTTCTGTAAGCAAATGTGTGGCCATATTTATGCTTCATAAATAAATGCAAATCAAGGGTAATTTTAATCCAATCGTTTTAGCAAAGAAGATTATTCAAATGAATAAAACTCAGAGGTCCTATAACGATAGTGGTGAGGTAAAAAACAATAATTTGATGAATAGATGAATAGATTAATACTGATTTCAGTCAATAGCAGTAAAAAGAAAAATCCCATGAACCACAGCAACAAGAACTAAAATATAAATGTAATAAAAGATACACATTCTATCAAAATTAAGAATAAATTCTGAGTTGGGGATTTAGTTCAAGTGGTAGAACAATGCTTGTCTTGCAAGCACAAGGCCCTGAGTTCGATCCCCAGCACCAAAAAAAAAGAAAGAAGAAGAAGAAGAAGAAGAAGAAGAAGAAGAAGAAGAAGAAGAGGAAGAGGAAGAGGAAGAGGAAGAGGAAGAGGAAGAGGAAGAGGAAGAGGAAGAGGAAGAGGAAGAGGAAGAAGAAGAATAAGAGGAAGAAGAAGAAGAAGAAATCTTATTAACATTCAGGGATGGGGAACTGAACAAACCTCCATACATGAGATTTCTATGTTTCTAGATGACATATAGAAATTATATATGTATGATTTAGCATCATAAAGAGATTATATCAAAATTAATATAAATATAAAATATATTTCAATAAATTCTGCTAAAGCAACTAAGACATTTAAATATTTAGTGAAAACTCTACAAATTAAAGTACAAGTAAAGTAAAATGATCCTGAATTTAGTATTTTATCTTTTAGAAACGAAGTTGACAGGTATATAATCATGGTTATACAGCAATTATTACATTTTAAGAAAAATGCATGGTAGATGTATGGGCCTACCATACATCTGAAAATGTATGAGTAAAGAATGGAATATTCACAGTGTTGTATTGCATGGTTGTCTAAATGGGTGAGTCTTCTTGCGTAAGTTTGTAGAAACTTTTATTTATGTTGTAATATATCATTTCACATTTCCTGTCATTATGCTGTCTTCTTAGAGTGTTTATGTACAAGGTACATGTAAAATGAGAAACATTAATTTTCAAAGTATTGTTCATTGTATGATCTTATATATTATAAAAGAAAAATGCATACTTATGTAACTAGCTTTTATAAACATGTGAAATCATATATACTAGAATAACAATGTTTTTCAAATGTAATAAAATGATGGACTATAGGTAAAATAATTCTAGATACATTTTGGCTTAATTCAAAATTTATAAAGGAGAAAACACACTGGGAGCAGAAAAATCTAGAATAATAAACACCAAACTTGCAGTGTCTGAATGCCTCTGAGGAAAGGCAGAATAGTGGGAGCAAAAGAAAAGAGGAATAAATTAGACAAACATACACTTTTTATGTAACATGCTTTTGTATGGTTTAATTTTTATAAGTATATATTTGCATACTTGAAAAATATTCCAAAATTCAAAGGGTAAATATTCACATTAAAAATTATCATATAAGAAATCAAAAGGGTAAGAAACTACTTTGGCACTTGCAAAGCGGTTGTTGAAGTCTTTAATGAGTAGACTTATTCAAATCTTCAGTTTCGATAGCCATTTAAAGGTCTGCAAAGCCCCGCGATCTACTGCAGCAATCGCCTAATGGTTGAAAAAGCAGAAACCGTTATGTCTGAAGGAGTTCATAAAATTCCTGAGGGAAATATAATTCTGACAAGAAATATAAAATGATATATTACAACTTAAATGAAAGTTTCTAAAATATTACACAAGGAGAAACTCCTTACAGGCACACAGAAAAGAGACATCTTTGTATCTAAGGAAATGAGCATTGAGGCAGGTGAAAACAGTGTGAAGTACAAACGTCATTCGAATAACTCTGCTGGTTCGGGGCATTCAAATTTTGGAAACACTAAGTTATGTGATTAGCTGAACGTTGCTATGTGGTTTATGGTTTCTAGAATCCAGCATCATGTAATCTTTACAATGAAAATTTTCTTTGATTGGTGCCTACATCCTAAATACTAATCTGTGGATTCATATTCCTCTACCATACGTTTTGAGAAATGTCTTATAATTTAGGTGCTGTATTAAGTAAATAAAAACAGCTTTGATTGATTTTAGCCTAAGCAGAATATTCTCAAATATTTCAGTATAAAATTGTTTAGGTTATTATCCTCTGTCATGGCTACCTACGTACCTATTGGCTGCTCAATTTGTTGTAACCAGTTAAACAAAATTACCAAAATGGATTGAGGTTTGAAGTGGGACAATTTATACCAAACAAATGCAAGTGCTGTCTCCCAGCAGTAGTGACTGTTAAACTTTAAAAATATTCTGTTTATTGACAATCATACTTTCTTCGTGATTCTAAAAAATATAAATTTTTGTTGGTGAGGACCCTTAAATTGTTGCAATGCTATTTTTGAGATGAGATTTAGCCCAAATTCTCCCTTTTATTACAGAAGAATAATTGGATGACTATAAATGAAACAAGTATATTAATCTGAAGTCCAGTCTGCAGGGTGTAATTCATGCTAACCTCCATTATATTTATGGCATGGTCTTACACCCTTTTACTAAGCCTACCTACCATTTTTGACTCACTGATCAAATAGCCTTACACAGGTATGAAATAAAGAATGAACTAGAACCTTTATATAAAAATAAATCCTAGCAATTTACATAGGAGATTCAAAATCACATAGACGGTATTCCATTTTGTTTTCCTAAACTTTCTTATGAAAAAAGTCAGATGTTATAGCATAATTTTGCTTATTTTTGGACTATATGTTTATATCATCTTGTCAAATAAGCAAAAGTTTAAGAATTTGAATTGAGTAAAGATGTTTTTCAGTTTCTGGTGGCTGCAACTCTTCATGAAATGTTGCTACTTTTAATTCCCAATGACACTTTACAAGTTATTTGCCAAGCTTGCACATTTGAAACAGCATCTCATTAGGTAAACTGCCAGTATTAATATTCTCTATTTATTTTCTATAAATTTCTGCATAAGTAGCAGATTGTAACTCACATTGATTTTTGTGTTTAAAGATGCGGAAGATGAAATAAAAAGAATAGGTAGGTATCAGATATAAAATTTAGTATTTATCATAAATTCAGCAAGACCATGAATATTATCCTGGTGACTTTGAAAGTTTTACTATTCTGTAGAACAATTATGGTATTGCTTTTCAGAATTTCTTTCTTCTATGGCATGACTTTGATGGGATTTTAAGTTAAAGATATTCTCCCTTTGAAATACAAGATGACCTGGAAGAAATCAAACATTTCCTATGTATACCTGTCTCTTACCGTATTTGATCTATTTCAGTATCATTGTAAGCTGAAGTTATGCAGAAAATCACACCATTTTTTAAAAAAAGTTAGTAACCTTAAATTCATAACTTATTTTTATGAAAAATCTTGTAGTCATAGTAATCATAGGTTATTCAAATATTGTCATTTGCTAACAAATAAAATAATTGAAAATAGAGATCGTGAAAATAATTTCTTAAGCATTATCTCTACATTTGATTAATGTATCTCTGAGTCTGTTCCTGAAGAACTTTTTAAGTATTTTTATTTACTAATTCAAAAAAGAAGGAGACAATTTTTAATTTAGTCTTAAAGATCATACTTTGCTTCTACAATAATTGAACAAAACACTCAGTATTGCTTAAAGCAGCAGTGCCCAACATTTCTGACACCAGGGACTGGTTTCGTGAAAGACGGTTTTCCACTGACGGGATGGGAGTGGCAGCCTGATTCCCAGGTGGTTCAGAGGAGCAGCAGAGCCTAGTTAGATCCCCTGCATGCGTGGCTCACAACAGGGCTTCCTCACTCACCACTTGCTTCCTGCTATACATCCAGGTTCCTAACAGGTCACTGACAGATCTTGGTCTGAGGCTTGTGGATGGTGGACTCTTGCCTTACAGTGATTGTAATAGTGGTGGTTTTAAAATAATTAAATGTGTAAGTGCATTTTGGCGCAAAAAAATAACGTCATGAGAATTAACTCCAACCAGGAAACTATTGCTGTTTTTATATTCTACAAAGTAGTATCTATTTAGATAAGCTATTTAGATACAGAGCCTGTGTGTGCCTTACAGGCCAGTTCTCTGAGCGGCTGTGGACTGATTCAGTTCTTTCCTATTTCTCCTCAGTAGTTCTCAAGGATAACTGTAGAACATGATGGGAATGCAGCTTCGTGAGATGGAGAAGTGCTTAGTATTCCTATTTTTTCCAGTTCCTCCTAGAAGCAGACTAGATTCAATGCTTTTGCTCTGGATCATGTTGTCCAAGGGTGTAAAACCCAGGACAGGCTGCTTTTGGGGGTCTCTCAGATGTGGTGCAAGTGGGGCACATGGCAATGAGAGTTCATCTGCCCTGAACTGCTGTTCTGAATGTCAGTGTGTGTGCCAGGAGCGGGGGGACAGATATATAATTGGCCCTGAATCTTAGCTGTCTCCTGTCCTTTGCTTTAAATCTATAATAATGAACCCATTTAATTTAATTGCTTGTATGTGTTTTATCTCCTCCATCCTGCATGAGTAGTAAAAGTGCAGTGGAAGATACAGTGTTTCGAAGGGGCAGCCAACACAGCGAACTACTCTTCGTGCTAGACATCATGGTCAGCATCTGGACTTGCTGTAAAAGATCATGAGTTTTTACAACAAAATGAATTATATTTTTTTCTTTTTTAGTTCTAAACTAGAAAATTTAGCATCTTTTTTTTAATTTCTCAGTAGATTCAAAATACTTTTACATTTTATTTTAATTGGATAACAAAAAAATAACACCTATGTAAGATAGCATTCTCTTTGAATGAGTATTTTGGATGGCTCTGATCTTGTACTCTTTCTTCCCTTCTCATAGGAAAACTTCATTTCCATTTGTTCATATATCATTCTCTTGCTCTTCTTCACAGTCTTGCTGTAAATTTCCATCTGTATCACGTACTATCTCATTTTGATCACTCTCAAAATTATATAAAAGTAATCAAGTCATATTTCCCCACAATGTTCTGTTTTTCCCTCAACATTATAATCATTAAGTCCATCAACTTCTTTCATGTAATTATAATTAATAATTTTTCACTGCTACTCTAAACTATTTTGGTAGAGTAATATTTTTATGGTCAGCTAAGGTTCTATAATTTATTCATTCTCTGTTCGTGAATATTGAGTTGTTTCCATTGGCTTTCTCTTCATCCTTTTTCACACAGCATACATACAAATCTTTCTACATGTTACCCAACAAGGGTTTGAGTGTTTGCTATATAAAATGAAGAATGTCAGCTGAAATTATTTTTCAAAATGATTTTACAAAATTATACAGTAAAGAGCCCTTTTAAATATTTTTCCTTTGTTTCTCCATTCAAAAACACTTGATATTTTCACACTTCTGTGTCTGCCAAACTTCCATGTAACGGTTTCTCACTATGAATTTATTTTGTATTTCCTTAGTTAGTAATGTAAATTATGATCATTTAACAGAACCATAAACAATCTAGTTTTCCTTTTTCTAAAGCATTCCCTTATGTCTTTTGGCCATTTTCTATCAGCGCTTTTGTTTTCATTCTTACTTCAGTTTGCATTTTTGTTTTAATTAGAACATTTCCTTGTACAGTTTAAATAATGATTTTCTACTCAATATGTGTGTTACAAATACTGTTAGTGGCTTATATTTTATATGTATTTAAGAAATCTAAGAAAAATGTTGTATCTGTTGAGTTCAGCTTTATGTACAATTACTATTTTGAGGAATGCTTTTAACCATGGTTTAAAAGTTATTATAAAACATCTGAACATAATTTCTTCTATTTAAAAAAAAAAATTTGTACAGCATTTTAACTCTAACTCCTTTTCCATCTGCAAAATTTACTGGTTTGTGACTTCTCTCCAATGGAGCATCTTATCCTAGCCTCTGATCCTAGACTTTTTGTTTCTGCAGGCTCTCACCAACAGTGCTTTACTTTCTTGCATGTACGAGACATTGTATGTCATGCACTCTGCAGTATATGTGTTTGATACATAATGTCTTTATGTGATGTACGTGGTACAGAATGTGTGTATGATGTATGGTGTGTATGATGTATGGTGTGTATGGTATGTACAGTGCGTGTAGGTGTGGGCTGATAGTATGCTCAGACATTTTTAAACTAAATGTGTTGGAAGGCTATGAAGACTCTTTGTGTTAATTTTTTTCCGAGAAAGATTTTCATTTAATTCCATCGGATATTAAAATATGATGTAATTATCTGTCTACATCAAGAGTTCTGGAATTATACAATATGAAACTTGGTAAACTATGTCATATAATCATTTGTGACTAAATGATAAAAATGTGCCCACAGGCACATGGTGGCAATAAATATTGGTCATCAAAATGCTTGTACAGAACTTCTTCTTAAATATTACTTATTTTTGTCAATGTACAAGCTAAGTAACTCTTGTATCTACATAGTCAAAGTGAAATGTACAACCTCTAATAAAAGTACAGACCAAATTCTCAATTTATTTTTTTAATCAAAGAACCTTACTTATCAGAAGATAGTCGTATGAATGCCATCTCTGAATGACTTTTTGTTGTTATATTGGTCCAGTTGGGAGAAGGGGTTGCAGGATTTCCATAGTTTTATGTGATCCAGTTGGGAAAGAAAGTTTGATCAACCTCAGAGTGAAAGATATTTCTCTTGTCATAGAATGAGAAAAAGATTGAAATTCTTTCAGTATGAGTATAGTATATGGAAAATATAAGCATAAAAATCACTTTCAGAAATAGATATACATCGGTCATTGAAATACATATTATAATGATTTCTATTTTGTCTTATATAATGTTTTCTTTCCTTTGCTCTCTTACCTCAAGCCTCCCTAGCTTTCCATACCTATCATCCTTTGGACACAAGGCACAAAGCCTAAGCCACTATTGAAAAGAATTCTTAGAAGAATATTAGCAGTCACTATGTAAGCGACTAATGTGAGATTTTGAAGGCAATTTTTAACCTTTTCATCTTCTAAATTGCAGCTTGTCTTATTAAAAAAAAAAAAAAAAACACTTTCTTCCTTTTCCCTTTTTTCCATTAAAGCTCTAGTTGTTATTTAAAAGAAGGAAATGTACTGTATCAAGCAAGTTAGAGATTCTCACTCTGAGAACATGACAGAGAAAAGTGATATTATCACAAATGGTGACCGGTCGTGTTCATTTATTGTGCAAAATGCAAGATGAAATTTATCTACCTATTGAAAATTGTAAAAGGAGAAAAGGTTCAGAATGTCATAAAAGTGAAAAAATAAGTATTTTTATGAATTCATTGACCTTTCCATTAATATCATAACACAGCATAATCACTAACGCTTTTAAATTAGCAAGTTTCTCAATACAAAACGATGGTTTGAGAAATCTCAGGGGCTGGTGTTGCAAGTACAAGGCTCTGACGCTAACAAGAAAAGGGTAAATGAGAATCATGTTTAGTGATGACCTTTAGGTCCCACACCTGCTTATCACATGTCTCGCCTTTTGGCCTTACTGTTGCACTTTACCTTATTAAAGTTAATTGTATTCTATTTTATATGTTAAGATTTTTGGATCATAGTCTTTGCTTTTGAATGAAAGGCAATGTTTTTCTTCTGTTACTATCAATGTATGATAATAAGTATTTCAATTACATGATTAAATTAATATTATAAAAGATAACTCGTTATTATTTGTTGAAAATTATAAATAAAAAAGAAATTAAAAAAAATTGAAAGTCACAAGGTCCATTAAGAAAAAGTATTTGAAGTAATAGAATAATGATATAAACCAAGCTTATACAACAAACATATTTCCTACAATATACATTTAAAGCCCAATATTTACGAAGGGAATTTTTTTATATTGAACTCACATTTTCTAATCATTATATTAAACACCCAGAAAAATGACTTTGGGCACATAGTTGAAAATATCACTGGAAATATTTTGGTACCTTATTTCACGAACAAGTAGGTATTACTGAGAAATATAATATTGGATTGCCTGTGTAAATGACAGTATATTTATCCCTTTATAAAAAGAATAGCTACTTCCTAATTTGTTCACCTTTTCAAAGAAAGCTTTGTAATTAACACATATATATCTATATTTCTGCAAACAATTAAGGTACTGAGATTTTTAATATAAAACTTGACAGTAAGAGATGACAAACATTGTATACTTGTTATATACACACATATACACACTCTATTTTCTTCATGTACATGACATATGGAACTATTTAATGATGTAATTCTTCCACATATAGGTGTTAGGTATTAGAAGTAGAGAATACCATATTGTTATATAGAGTAATATGGGGGTTTAACATGAAAATCTTCAAAGCAAACTATCCCAATTGACACATTTAAATTGAAAATAGGGAGCACACTGTAAAATATGCCAAGGAAAAAATGATGGGAGAAGAAACAGAAAGTTTATAGGCCCTGAGGGGAGAAATACTTTGGAATGTGTACCAAACTTATAGTAATGTGACTGTAGCCAAATAAATTAGAAGGAGAGAAAATGAGTAGAGGTTAGAAATATTGGTTGACATTTTAAAGACACAAGAAGACATCTGATTTTACTTTATTGTACTTTAGAAAGCCTTGGGAAAGTTTTAATTCTTCCATTAAAACATATTTGTTTACTATTTACTATAAGTCAGACACTGTTTAAATTACATAAAGGATAATTAATGCTACTGAGGAATAAGAGTGACTTATTTTAAAAGTATTCACTACGGGCTCCTTGGGAAAATTAGATTTGAGTAGGAAGTTGAAAGTGGCGTGGGAGTGAGCCATATGGATATCTGGTGAATGTAGACAGCAGAAAAGACCATCACAGAAGCTGTCCAATGGGAGTATATAAAATGTGCTCTGGACTAATCAAGGATGCCTATATTTCTGGAGTAATAGGAATGAAAGGCCAGTGAGAGAAGAGGATGTCAGATGGTCCATGTAGAACTTTATAAGCAATTAGCAAAGCTTAGAACCTGGAACTCATACAAATGTTAGGAAAAAAGAAAAAAGACATAAAAATTATCTGATATTTATTTATTTTTTATTTAGTACTGGAGATTGAACCCAACGCCTGTGCACTGAACTAAAACCTCAGCTTTTTCTTTTTTCTTTTTTTTTTTTTTTTGGTTAGTTTTGATTGTCTTATGATTTATATCTAGAATTTCCCCTAGAGCCACACACACTTGTCAGTAAGGATTCTGGAAGGTGACTAGATCACAGAATCCCCACAGCCTACTTGCCCTTAGGAGGCGGCGCTTCCTTGGGAAAGGCGGGTCACTGGAAGTGTGACCTAGACGCATGTGTCACCCTTCCCAGCGCCATGCTTCCCTCTCTGTCTCTCTGATTCCTGGCTGCCAGAAGACGAGGATCTTTCATCTGGCAGACACCGGCCACCACTTCCTCCTGTTTTGGAACCAGCCAAATATGGACTAAAATAAACCTTTCTTGCTTTAGTTCGTTGATGTTGTGTGTCGAGTCCCAGTCATGAGAAAGTAAGGAGGATGGTTAGTTTGAAGCGGGGTCACTCAAAATTGATACTTTGTCCAAGATGGGCTTGAATATGACAGCCTCCTGGCCTCAGCTTCTCAAGGTGCTTAGATTATGGGCATGTATCACTACGCTGGCTGATTTATATTCTTTAAAGTTTACAAAGGTTTCTGGCAAGGCAAGGAGACTGGGTAAGCAGCTATTGTAGCAACCCACTTGAGAATCTGGTGTCACGGAAAAATGGCAAGGAGCAGTCAAATTTTTAATGGGGCATGAAAATCAACACAGAATTATTTGTTATAATTAGGTGTAGAATATGAGGGAAGGGAAGATGTCTAAATTATTTGGTTGGAAACTGTAAGGAATAGAGTTTGAATTAGGTTGGTTGCACATAACTGTTTTAAGCAGGTTGAGTAGTCCATTAAGACCAGGAGTCAAGAACCAGGTATGTTAATTTTGAAATACTTGCTAGATATCTGAGAAAATATTAAGTATGAGATATATATTCATATATGTCAGGTAAATGTTAAATGAGCAAGTGGATGTAGGAGCTCAAGCGAGTGCACATGAGAATGTGCATGAATCTGACAGATGGGTGTTATCCGAGAGTACAGTAATCGAGATAGCTCCAAAGGATCAACTTTCTATGAAGACAAGAAGACCATGGGCACTACAGCCTGAAGGGAGAGAAAGCAACAGAAACTGGGAACAGTGACCAGTGAAGGAAAATAAAAACAAAGAGACTTGGATCAGAGAGGAAAACGTATTATGGAGGAGGTCACAAACAACAGCAAACATCCATAACCTGAGGACTGAGAGTTGACCATCAAAACCAGTAGCATGCAGACCCTGGCTCGCCATGACAGGTAATATTTTCATGAAGCGGTAAGAGTGAAAGTCTAATTGGAGTTTACTGTATTTTAAAAAATAATAGGAGAGAAATTTGACACAGCACAGTGAGCAAGCATGGTATTTTCCAGGAGTTTGGCATCAAACAGAAGCAAAAAATAAACAAAGAGCAGATGAGAAATGCTGGATAAAAATATTTGTGTATTTATTAGTTTGTAAAGACGAATAAACCAATAAGACGTCTATTTTATGATAAAAAAGACCTAATAGAGTAACTTGATAGTAGGGAAGAGAGGTGAATTTCTGGGGCAATATGTTAGTGTAGGGAGAGAGGATAAGATTTGTACAAGTGTTTAGAGCCTGACTGGCTTTGGAGAGGGTAAGAGGCAGGTCATATGGGTGCAGAAGCTTGGAGGTAGGTAGATATGATGGTGGTGTTTAAGGAGAATTCTACTCAGCTACCTTCAGTTTTCACAAAGAAATAAGGTCATTAATAAGAATGAGTTTATGGAAAAGGCACCTGAGGTTTAAGCAGAAAAAACAAAGATGAGAAATTGACACTTAGAGGATTAGGGGGCAAAGTGCACAAGGAGTCATGGCATAAATGAGAACAGCCCTAAAAACTTGCTCAAAGTTTCTTTTCATGACTGTAAATAAGACCAGTTTGCACAGTTGCCTCTTTTTCTCAAAACCACATTCACCTGAGTTGGCAAAGTATGGAATAAGTAGAAGATGCTTTCAGTTCATGACTAGCTTTGTAAAGAAGGCACAAAAAAGCAAGAGAGAAGCAAGAAAGTAGACTATATATAAAAGTTGTGATTCTGTGGACAGATTAGTAACTTACTCTAAGTTATTAGGGAAAAATGATGGAATGAGGGAAACAAAGTTTTAATAAAGTTGAAAAGACTTTTGAACTATTTAGATGCACTGAGCTAGACAGACAGAGTGTAATGTTCAGAGAACAGAATACATCAAAGTTCATGAAGGGTCTGATAGTAACAGGCAATGAAAATCACCAGCATGTGTTCATGGAAGTCACTGAAATAAACTCCAAGATAAAATAAGTAGAAGAAGGAATTTAAGAAACTGAGTGTCCAGGTGTCAAAAAGAGAAATTGTTGTGAAATCACTGAGAAAAGCCACCAGAGTAGTACCCAAGAACCTGCTTCAGATATTGAAAATGTTGTTTCCAGGAGAAATAAGAAAGTAAAAGTGGAATAAAGAAGACAAAGCAGGAGCAATGGTATGCCCGGGAAGCCACCAGTTTCACTTGTGGACTGATTAAAGAATAAGTTCTAAAGGATCCAAAGCAGATAAAAAGAGCACAGTATGATTTGGAGTATATGAGATGTCAGAAACGCCCACCTGATTCCTGTTGATGTGAAGGAGGAATCCTGAAGATATCTGTTCTTAGTGTCAGCGGACAGGGCATTTTCTGGGTGCTTAGAGGGTGGAGAGTGGCTTCAGCAAGTGTGTATGATTCCTTGACCTTGTTAGTGGTGATGAGGAATGTGTGACCAGGTCTGGCGGGACACCAAGCCAGACAACACGGTGACCTCATAGATGAAACTGTAGAATGCAGAGACATGGTTTTATCCCTGCTTTTGTAAAATACTGCATGAACTGATTTATTTCTGCCAAATCTCATTCTACCTGCACAGTAGAGGATTGATTAGGAACAAAAAACAAAGGGAAAGTAAGGGAAATCATTGGATGTGTGTGAATGATGGCCTAGATTATGGTGCAAAAATGAAAATAGGATGGATTGAATATATATATATATATATATATATATATATATATATATGTATATATATATTCCCATACATACAGCATTCTTATATATACATATATTCCTATATATACATTTATATCTATATATTCCTATATATATGTCCTAGATATATATATTTCATCTACACCTATTTCTTGTTTTGTACAGTAATGAAGGAGTCAATAGCCAGCCACAAAAACTAAAAGTGTACGTAGTAATCTTTAGTTGATAAGAAAAATTATTATTCTGACAAACTTTAAAATATTTATCAAAGCAACAATTCTCACACCATCACTTATAAATGTATAAAAACATACCAAATAAGTAAAAAAGTACCAAAATTTATATATATGTGTGTGTATATATGTACACATATGTATGCATATATATGTATATATATAATGATAGTATGCATATAGTAATTTAAAATATTAAAAAGGTTTGAAAATATTTTACATATGAAAAAACAGTGATTTGAATGGTGCTTGTCTTCTGATTACATGAATTAAAACACTGAGAGAAGGGATTGGGGATTTAGCTCAAGTGTCAGAGCACTTGCCTAGAAAACACAAGGGCCTGAGTTCAATCTTCAGCACACACACACACAAAAAAAAAAAAACAAAACCCACAGAGAATCTCTTCAGTGATAATAAACCACTTTAAATTACCAGATGCCCTTCTAAATTTGAATCAGTGTTCATTTTATCCTTGTTCTTCCATGACCATGAATCATCTCGAAGGGTTTCTCTAATGTGGAGAATTTTTGCTGGTGTCCCCTCCGCAGGGCCATCTCCAACTTTTTCATTAAAACCACTTGTCTCATTTATGTCAACAAATTTGCCACACTGAAATCCTGTGGCCATACCTCTGGTAACTCTCAATAGACCCATCATCAGCTGTGTCCTCCATAAATCATTATACTTGACTTTCATGTTTAGTGCTACTACCTGTTATTCTTTGTTGCCTTTTACTTTTTATGACACTTTCCTCTTTCTACTATCACTGAAAAAAATAGAGCATACATTTATCAGTAGGTGCCAAAGAGCCAATATGACTGTATACTTCTCTGTCTGAGTGTGAACTGAATAACCACTGGGCAGTGACTGCTTATAGACAGGATTATTCACCGAATGTGAAGCGCATCTGTTATTTATGTAGCAATTTTTAGACTAAAGAGATAGCAGCAAAAACTGTACCTTATGCAATTACTCAAAGTTAATACACCATGATAACTAACTTCATCCATATCAAAACCATGCAGTTGAGAGAATGCCTGAGTTTCTGGGTGTGAGTGTATATGTGTGTGCGTTGTGCATTTTGTTGCTGTGCTTTTGTTAAAACCAGGAATATCACTAAAATAGAAAAGCCTGAATGAAATTGAATTAAAATACATAAAAAAAACCCTTTTGAGACTGTTAAAGCAGACATAAGCCTAAAAGTAGAGATAATAAGATCATAATAAAATTCTAGATATCTGTGAAGATATTGAATTGAAATACTGAAAATGAATGCAGATAAAATTTAAATGAAGTTTCCAGAGAGCAGAGTAAAAATAAAGAAAGTCATTGGAAATGAGTACAAGAAGCTGAAAATGTAACATTTTTTTAAGGAGCAGAAACTAGAAAAGTAGCTGAGAGATATTAGTCAAGGAAGCAGAAGATTAAGGGAAAGAATATTTTAAATCATCAAAAAAATCAGCAAAGCACAGCTGTTCCTTCCATGATGTGCTCTAGCAAAGATGACATTCTAACACATCCACACAATTTTGTGTAACTTTGGTAATGGGATTATATTCTAGTTACCAGCCTGTAATAAACTAACATAATTGAATTTCCGTATCTTTGTCTCAGTTCACTCATAGATCACCAGGTATTGATCCTTGCTATCTCCAGCAAGATTATGTTCCCCGAAATCTAAGTGCAAAAATATACAAAAAAGGTAAACATATTAAAGAATAGTCTGTGAAAATGTATATTATTTTTAGGTCAGAAAAGAGTTTCGAAAGCCATGTAGTGCACTGAAGTCAGACTAGCCCCCTAAAGCATCATTCTGTGCACGTTCTCACCAGTTTCTAAACCTCCCATAGATAAAATAAATGTACAGGCCTACATACTCTGAGCTTTGGTATTATGAGAGATACAGTACTACGAGCTTCAAAGACAAATGTAATTCTATTCCTCCAAGTGTTTGAGGCTTTCTTCTTCCAACACCCTTTGTGTGATGGTTGTAACATTTCTATGCCCCATTTCTATACATGAGAAATCCAGAGGACAAAAAAGTCTTAAAACTCTCCCTCATACTTCACTGAGCTAATTTGGGCCGTATGCGTCTTTTATCATTAGAGGAAAGCTGTGCAGTAATTGGTTAGAGATTCAAGTCAGTCATTCACTATGAAGGAAAGATTTGTATTTCAAACGACACATATTTGGAGAAGAGTCGTGACCGCACATGCATAGTTGCTTCACCATGAGAGAGAGGTGGAAGGCATGTTAAGTTAATCATCCCACTACATTCTCTATAACCAAACTCTGGCTCCAAGTGAAGCCATATCATTTATTAAACATGATTAAATGCTAAAATGAATTGGCTCTTCAGTGCTTAGTGTCTCATTTATAAAATGAATGTGTCTCTCTGAAGCACCTCTCTGTTTTCTCAATTCAAACTCTTTTTATACCATTCATCAGACTCTGATCATTCCTTCAAAGGGCCTGCATGAATTCTGATTGTTCCATTCTGACCTTTAATTGTGATATGTCAGTTCTGACCAGATTAAGAAATACCTAGAGGATTAGCATACTTCTGGGTGTGTTGTGGAATATTTCCAGTTAGTATTGGTACATGAGCCAGGCAAATTTATGGAGAAAGACCCTCCCTGATTTTGGGTGGTGCCATCCAGTCCTCTCACAGCCTAGATGGAACAACAGGGGGAGAAGGAGGAATTTGGTGTTCATTCGAAAGGCTCCATTCTGCTTGAGAAGTGGTACCTTCTGCTACTGCCATCGCTTATGAAAGTCAGACTCTGGTTTCTTCAGCAGTTCGACATAGATTCATAGCAGAGACTCCTCCAGGAGCTCCAGACCTTCAGCTTCACGCTGCTTCTGCATCCTTGATCCCTCTGGGAACTGAAGAGTTTCTGTGTCTCCTGACAGACATTGTTGACTCTTCTACCTCTGATTAGGCAAGTCTATCAAATGAAATCCCCTCCTGTAATTATATATAATTATATTATAAATGATTCTTTTCCTGTAGAGAATTGTAATCAAAATATCCATCTATGTGTAGAAAACAACTGTTTTGTTCTGTAAGTTTTTTAATTTAAATATCACCTCCTTAAAACAATTTCTCAGCTGTCAGTTTGAGGCTAAGTTCCTCTCTCATAGCAATTTAGAAATATCCTGGAGAGCAGTTATTAGAAGCTATTAACTAATAATCAATAATTCAAATAGTTGTTTTAGGAGGGTCTACTAATAGTTGTTTTAGGAGGATCAAATAGTTGTTTTGGGAGGGTCTACTACCTGGTCTACTTTGAGACTCACAAAGGTGGTGTATTTCCTCTATAGTCATTGCTGGGTGCCCAATTTCTGCAGAGAATGGTGCACTCACACTTATATTTACAAAAGGGAGGGATGATAAGGAAGGGAGGAGTAAAGAGATGAAAGGAAGAAGGGAAAGAGGGAGAGAGGAAAGGACAGATGGGAAGCAAGAGGAAGGAAAACAGTGACAGAAGAAGGGGGAGGGATTGATTCTCCATTGTACTACTTTGTGGGAATGATGAGAAGGTCACGTTAAAAATGATAGCACAGTAAAAACAGCAGGTTAGATTGTTTTGCCCTGCGATCTCATTGTCACTCCATTTTACTGCTTTCAGAAAAAGCAACACTTTTGAAAACTTTCTTTTTTTTTTTTTATTGTTGATCTCCATTTGATTTCACATTCAAGTGGAAGGAATCTGCTCAATATCATTTACCAATATATTTCCAGGGCTCTCTACACTGTCTAACTGGCCCCCACGATGAAATGAATTGGTAGTAAAATACAATTTGTAATATTTTGTGATCTAGGTGATTAAACCACACCTACTCTGAAATTAAGTTCTTGGTTAAATACTATTATTCAGTCTCTTAATCAAATGAGTCCTCACGCATTCTGCATTCTGACTGAAAAAGTGACGTGGTGCTGTACGATCCTTCACTACTGTTGTAAAGGTAAAAGAGGGACCATTTCACTCACCGTGCATTTGCCTCTAACCTCCAGAAAGAAGCAGAACAACTTAATCAAGTTTCAGCACAAGAAAACCAGGGTTTGATTTGGCAACTTTGTATAAATAAGTTAGTTCTTTTAATTTACTATTCCTTCATCTGACATATAAACTTTGATAAATGAAGCTGTAATTTTGAGAGATTATGACACTCATTATCCCTTTTGCTTATCTTTGGTAGCAGGCTTTTCTTTTTTGCCTTTTTCAAGAGAGATTTTCCTTGTGGCAAGGCTGCTTATTTCTCAGAGTTCTTTTAGAGCAAATGTCATATGGGGATATCACCAGGTAACCTTAAAGCAAGACTTTCTTACCACAACTCTATTTTATGGAGTGCTTTTTGTGGTAAAGCCATCTCAAAGCACTGTCAAAACTGGAAACAAAACAAAAGTCACACAGTCAGAAAAATCAATGATCTTTCAAATAATCCAAGATTAAATAAAATCAAAAGAGCTTTCAGCTTAAACTCTAAAGCTAGTTGAGAGTTGGCTTACCGGAGAAGCCCATAGAGATTAAATTCTAGACACTTGTTCTGCAATGGGAAGAAACCCCTGGGTGATACTAATGATTTATCCAAAGCCTGGATGTACGCTTAGAATCATACAGTAAATCAAACACAGAAAATTAGACCGAACTAACAAATAGTATTATAACATTATAGAATCTAAATATTTTTGACAATAAACTAAGACAAAAACCTTCTTGATTTTTGCTTTGTACATAATAGAATTTTGGAAGAATTGCCTCACCTCCAAAGGGCCAATCAAGACCTTCTGTTTTGTTCAATAAAATACAGATTTGTTCTATATGTGGTGCAAAAATTACAAAGGAAAACATTATTCCAAGTAACAAATTTGCTCAAATGCTATTGAAAACTCTGGAACTAATAAGTTTGAGTTTCAGAAAACCTCTTTGTTTGAACTGAAATAAATTTCCCATGGAATTAAGTGGAATTTTATAACTATGCATTGG
>PVJO010017285.1:0-39621 GCA_004026905.1 Hystrix cristata | reverse complement strand
TACTGACTTATCTTTGTCATAGATCTTTTCCGTTGTTTGTTCTGTGTTTCACCTCAGTTTCACTGTTTGTCTTGCCTGGTGGATTATTATTTATTAGTGTCCTTGTAATTATAGTTTCCTTTTTCCTTTTCTAGGATATCTTTCCAAATAATTTGTAGAGGTGGTTTGGAGGTCATGAATTTCTTCAGTTGTTCTTTGTCATGGAAATATCTTATTTCATTGTTGAATTTGAATGATAGTTTAGCTGGGTACATCAATCTGGGGTGGAGATTAATTTCTTTTAAGGTTTGAAATATTTTGCTCCAGGCTCTCCTTTATTTAAGTGTTTGTTTTGAGAAGTCTGCTGTGATTCTGATGGGTTCAGAGTCAGGTTTTGTCAAGGTGTTAAGAGGTGCTGTCCTTGGGGGCCTGCAGACATGCCAGCTGCTGCCTGGGGACGGGGATCTGAGCTCCGTGCAGCCTTCTCCCCTCGCCCTTGGCCTCCTGTGGGGAGGACACAGTATTCCTTCCCTGCAGTGGCAGGGGCTGCCTTGGAAACAGAGCAACCCTCCCCAGCCAGACCTGCTGGTGCCTTGATCTTGGACTTCTCAGCCCCCAGAACTGTCAGAAAATTCTTCTCCATTTTTTGTACATACCCAGGCTTGGGAATTTTCTTATAGCATCAGAACACCCTGAGCATATGGTTTAGGATTTAGGTGGGGCAGTAAGTGGTGTAGCTGTCTCGGCTTGGTCTAGGCAGGAGGCTGCCTGATAAGTTGCTGTGCATCCAGGCAGGAGCTGAACAGAGACTCCCACTGTGTGTTCAGAACCCGTGGAGTTCAGGGTCTGCCCACCTCTGGGTGGTGAGTGCTGAGCAGAGTGGGTGCCAAGAAGGCAGCTGGTTAGGTCGATGCAAGGGCTGGTGCTTCACCAGATGGGAGGAATGGAGGGAGGATGCTGCAGAGAAGTCACTGGCACTGGACATGAGAGGGGCTCAAGAGCTGTCTGAGTCCTGTCTGGACTGAGAGAAAAGTGACAGTGGTGGGTCACTTTAAAAGGAAGGTTGAAATAAATCAGACACACATGTTTAAATACTGAATTGTTTCTCTGGTGTGAGAAACTGAAAGTGTAAATAAAGTTAAAATTAGTATATTAAAAGGAAGGTTGTTGGGGATTTAGCTCAGTGGTAGAGCGCTTGCCTAGCAAATGCAAGGCCCTGAGTTTGATCCCCAGAACCCCAAAAAACAAATAAAATAAATAAATAAATAAATAAATAAATAAATAAATAACGGGAAGGTTTAAAGAATGCCAGGTGTGGTGGCACATACCTGTAACCACAGAACTCTGGAGGCTGAGGCAGGAGGATCACTATGAATTCAAGGCCAACCTGGGCTGCATAGCAAGACCCTGTCTCCAAATGGCTGGAGACTAGTTAGGCAGAAGGTCAGGGAGAAGGCAGGGAGATGGCAAGAGGAGGGCAGCAGGAGGGGGAGTGGGGAGGCGGGAGAGAGGAACTGGAGGGGAAGGAGGAGGGGGAGGGGCATCAAGCAAAATGGAATGGTAAGAGATTGGGTCAGAAATTGGAATTTTGGGGGCTGGGGATTTAGCTCAGTGGTTGGAGTGCTTGCATAGCAAGTGCAAGGCCTTGAGTTCAATCCCCAGCACAAAAAAAAAAAAAAAAGAGGAATTGGAATTTTGCTATTCAATCTCACTTTTGTTCTACAAATATTTTTATTGAAGAGCTAACTCTACAAGCAAGCAAAAATTAAAGAAACATATCACTCCTAGTCTTACTGCACATTGAGCTAATTACTGCAAATATGCTGGCAAATTTTTTCCAATTATTTATATCTTTAATACTTTTTCTTTTGCAACTTTCAGATGTACTTCAAAATGGAGAAAATGATGCAACATAGACTCACATTTCCTTCACCTGTTTTCAAAAATGATCAATATTTCACCTGGCTGTGTTGGACCAAGGGTGTAATGACAGCACTTGAGAGGGTGAGGCAGGAGGATCACTGTGAGTTTGAGGCCATCCTGGACTACACAGTGTGTTCAAGGGCAGCCTGACTACATAGGAAGACTGTCAAAAAAAAAAAAAAAGAAAGAAAATCAGTATTTTAAAAAATCTTTTGGTCATATGTAATCCCCCGCTGTCTTTTTTGTTGTATTATTTCATAGTAAATTGCAGCATTTCCTCCATACATACTTCTGTGTGTATCCCAGAGGGAGAAGAATATTAAAACACGCACACACACCCTCATCATCATCGTCACTACACCTGACCAAAAAAGTTAATTTCTCAGCACCCTCTAGTACCCAGCCTGTGTTCCAGCGTTTAAACCCCAATCCAGACAAGGTCTGCACATTACACTTGTTTGATTTATCGCTAAAATTTCTTTTAATCCAAAATAATTCTTTCACTCCCTTCATAACAATGCTTTTTACTCACTGAATTTTCTATACTCTGCATTTTGAGGGTATCATTTATCATGTATCTCAAGACTTTATATTCTTGCTCAAACTAGAAACTATCCAGAGTTTAATTGGATTTGGGGTCAATTTCTTTTGCTAGATTATTCTACAACTGTAGTCTAAATTTTAATCTATCTTCCTATCTATATAAATGTGTACATATATGGTATAAAATAAGCTTAAATAAAAGTGATATATTGATATATCTGGCTATTTTTTTCCTTTTTGAGATAGGGTCTCACTGTGTAGCCCAGGCTGGCCTCAAACTTTTAATCCTCCTGCCTCACCCTCCGGAGTGCTGGGATGATACACACGCACCATCACACCTATGCTCTGTATCTTGCATTTTAGCCTAACAGTAAAATACGGAGCTTTGTCCATATCAATGGTGCAGATAAATATTCTTATTTTTGAGATGACTGGCAAATATTTAGCTTTAAAATGACCAGTAGTTCTATTGATTCCCTATTGGTGGGCCTTGAGGTTTTAAAATTTTTCTATGACTATAAATAGCACTGTTATAAACACATTCATAAATACGGTGGGCCCCTGAAATTCGTGGGAGTTGTTCGTGGGAGTTCCTCAAGCACCCATTAGTTGTGGAAAACCGTGAATTTCAGATACAGTCAGAAAAATGCCTATAAATGCCTATTTTTATAGTTTAAACCCTAAATATGCTATGTCTCCTGCAGTTACGTAATTTAATTTAATAAAATGCTGTAATAACAGTCTTAGAAGGTGCAGGGTGTTTCAGCGGCATCGCAGGGATCTTGGGGCTTTAAGAACGAAACTGAGAACACTTGAGATAGCTCCACAAGGTGCAGCAACGTGTTAGGTTGCGGGATGCGGGGGCAGCCGCCGGAGATGCCAAAAAATACAACTGCGGAGTATATTTTCAGTTTCCATGAAATTGCAGGGGTTTCCAGGAATATTACTAGTTAAATTCTAAGGAAAAATCTGCAAACTCTGAACGCCAACTTTACAGGGATTATCTTTACACTGGGAATTGAAACTTTGCCCTCAGTTACAGCCCCAGCATTTTCAATCTTTATTTTTTATTTTGAGACTCCATAAGCAGCTAAGTTGCCCAGGCTAGGCTCAAACTTGCAATCCTCCTGCCTCAGCCTCCTAGAGTGCTGGGGATTACAAGCAAGTCCTACCATCCCTGGCTGCATGTTAAAATTTTTGACAGTCATTGCCAAACTGCTTCACTCCTAAAACTTTATATTCATCTACAGCCATACCACCCTGAACATGCCTGATCTCACCTAAAGCTTTTTATTTATTTATAATCTCAGCAGTATGTCTTTGAATGCCTGTTTTCTATAACCTAACCAAATGTTTGGCAATGTCAATTTTTTAATCCTTTCCAAGCTCAGAGATGGGAAGTGTTCCAAAAATATTTTACTGTGTATTTTTATGGATTTTTGGCTTTATTTGGAATTGCTTAAGTCCTTACTCATTTTTCTTTGATTTCTTTGTCTTTTTATTATTGACAATTTAAATATTGTATTTTATTTTAATATTTTTTGGTGCTAGGGATCAAACTCAGGACCTTGTGTTTGTGAGGCATGCACTCTAACCACTGAGCTAAATCCCCAGCCCTTGAATACTGTATTTTATATTATAAAAGTCATAATACTAAAAAAAACATTTAGTACAAGAAGTTATAATGAAAAATTTAAGTTTTGAGTTCCCTCCCTCAAGTGCCACTCTTATTTTTAAATTTATTTATGTTTTCTGTGGGGTTTTTTTTTTTTTTTTTTTTTGTGGTACTGGGGATCAAACTCAGGACCTTGTGCTTGCTAAGCAAGCACTCTAACCACCAAGCCAAATGCCCAACCCCAGCCTGCTGGAGTCTCCTAGAACTGGTTTCTAGGTTCTTTCTGTTCTGAGTGAAGAATTGGTCAAGACAAACACAAATGGTAGCAAAGTTTAATTAAAAGTAGGAAAAGAAACAGGCTCTACAGATCAAGTTTGGACCAAGTAAAAGCAGGAAAAGAAGTACACCCTACAATGTGAGGGTGGATTACCACACAAGAGAGAACAGAGTGGCCAAAACTCAACGTGGACCATCCTTTTTGGGTCACCCACTCCTCAGGCTGAGGTCAGGTCTAGGCCATCCTACCCAAAACCTGCTGGCGTTCGTGGGAGAAGTCCATGTGCAGGGCTTTGGGAACTGCTGTGCACATGTATCCTGGGATTTCACAGTTAACTGGTCACACCTACTTCCCCAGCCAGCTCTCCCATGCCCTAATCTCTTGTCTCACCATCAGCCCAGCTTCAGAAGAAATTCTTTTAATAGCTTATGCGTTATCAAGAGACTAAAGAATTTTTAAAATATAAATGTTTGCTTATTCAGAAGACTTCATATTCTATTACTCTCCATATCTTTAATTTTTCCCCAATAATACATCTCATTCTGTACAATGGTTATATAGCATCCCATTATCTGAATGAAGTATTTTGTGGTTCCTCTATTTTTTTTTTTTTTTTTTTTTAGTAATGGGGATTTAACTTAGTGCCTTTGCACTGAACTACAACCTCAGATGTTTATTTTGTTTTTATTTTGAGACAGAGTCTCACTAAATTGCTAAATTGCCCATGCTGGGCTCCAGTTTATGCCCAGCCTCCCAGATGATTGGAATTACCAGTCCTTTATCTATGGACATTTAATTGTTCCTAGGTTTTTGTTATTACATAGTTCTAATAAATTCTGTGACATGCAATATATATTACATATTTTGGCAGAGAAATGATTTTATTCTAACTAATTCATAAGTAATAACATCACATCACATGAGCAGTCTTCTTAGTTCACATGACACAATTATTTGAAAAAAATGCATGAGATGAGTAAATTGGATTTGCTTTTTTTTTTTTTTTAAAGTCGGGTTTATTGAAGAATAACTATCATGGCGTTGTATCTTTCTTGTGTGTGTGGTTATGGAGAGTCAACCCAGGGCTCTTGTGCTGAGCTACACCCCCATCCCCTTTTATTTTTTGAGACAAGGTCTCACTAAGTCGCTGAGTTGTCCAGGCTGGGATCAAACTTTAGATCTTCCTCCCTCAGCCTCCCTGAGTGCTGAAATTTCAGTAACTTTGAAAGGACCAATCTATTTTTTGTTCTTTGTTCTGTTTGTTTGTTTTTCTCAGCCCTTTTATTTCCAGCTGGTTGGAACACCTATTCTACTTTATGGCATTAAATGTTGCCTGATACTAGAATTGTAAAACAAAGCCATTTGAGATCTCAATATCAATTGTAATTTTGTCCTTTGACAAAACAAATAACCCTACAGACTAATATCTTTCACAAATCTAAATCCTTAACAACTTTTTAACAAATTGAACCCAGCAGAAGATAAACTGGATGAACGGAGTTTGTATAAGGAATACAAGCTTGCCTCAATAATTGAAAATGAGCCAGCATAATCCACTCTAGCTACCATCTAAAAATGACATGATCATCATAGTAGATGCAGAAAGGTCATTTGACAAAGTTCAGTACCCATTTTCATCGAGATAAGAATTGTAGAGAATTTACCCAATTAGGTAAAGTCTGTCCATGAAGTACTTCAGCTGATATTAGACTTTAAAAATGAGAGGCTAAATACTTTCCTCTTAAGATCAGGGAAAATGATGTCAGTTCTTGCCACTCTTGTTCAACACCATGCTGGAGATCTCAGCCTGTGCAAAACCCAGTGAAAGCATACACACCGCAAAAGAAAGAAAGCTGTGACCGCTGTATTCCATACAGCTGTCTCTGTGGGAAAACTTCAAGTGTATAAAAAGCCTATTAGAAATAATAAGTCCTGCTGGACATGGCGGCACATGCCTGTAATCCCAGTACTTGGGAGGCTGAAGCAGGAGGATCACCATGAGTTTGAGGCCAGCCTGGGCTTCATAGTGGGTTCAAGGGCAGCCCAAACTACACAGTGAGACCCCGTCTCAAAAAACAAAACACCCCCCCCAAAAGAAATAATAAGTGAGTTTGGCCAGTTTGCAGGTTAATAGGAAAAATAACTGGTATTTTATATAATGGTATATCAGTAAGGTTTCCCATCACTGGGAAAAAAACACTTACTACCTGTACTTAAAGGAGGAGAGTCCTATTTTGACTCAGTCTCACTGGGTTCATTCCATGGTCAGTCAGCTCCAAGGCAGAAACCACATGGTGGAAGAGCCTGGGGGAGGAAAGTTGTCCATGCATAGTAGCCAGGATGCGGAGAGAGAAGGGAGGAGGCAGGGTGGAGATTACACCCCTCCGAGTCACAGCCCCAGTGACTTACTTCTTCCGACCAGGCCCCGCCCTGAATGTGAGACTTTTAGATCTAAACTATTACATTTGCCCCTGGCATCCAAAAGACTCATGTCCATCTTATTATGCAAAATGCTTTTAGTCCATCTCTAAGAGTCACCAGTGTCTTAATAGTTCTAGCATTGCTGAAAAGTCCAAGTCCAAAGTCTCCTCTGAGACCCAAGACAAACTGTTAGCTGTGAGCTCCTGCAAAAATAAAAAATAAACTTAACCACTTCCAATATACCATGGCATAGGGTAAACAATCCCAATCTGAAAGGGAAGAATAGGGGAATAGACAAATTCAGGTCAAAGCAAGACTGAAATCAGCGGGGCAAACATTAATCCGGTAGTTCTAGATCTGTCATCCAGGGCATATAGTGGTAAAATGTGAGTTCTAAAGGGCTTGGGTTGCCCCATTCCTGAGGCCTTGCTGGCTCATCATGTATGGCCTAGCTTAAGTACTTTCTTCTTCCCTGAGACATAATGTCTGACAGCCACAGCTTAAGGGAGAGGGTATGTGTTTTAGCTCATAGGTTTCAGAAGTCCATGGTTGGCAGGCTCACATGCAGAAAGAACATGGTGGAAGGACCTCCCAAGGGGGAAAGCTGCTCACATGATGGTGGGCAGGAAGCAGAGAGTAGGGAGGCACCAGGGAAGGAGACATGCCTTTCCAGGTAGTGCCAAGTGATGTATCCTTTCTGACCAGGCTCCATCCCCCAGCGGCACACTCAGCTACATTCCTAGTAGAATCCCCATGATCCAATCACCCTTTAAATACATGAGACTCTGGGGGTCATTGTGCAGCCTCTCTGGGGCCAGCTCTTGACTAACTGCCAATGGAGTCCTTGTCTCCAGACCTCCTGAGTGTGGCCTTCACTGTCTGCATTCCTGTCTGCATTCCAGTCTTTTCAGCTCTGACTAGAATCATCATTGCTTACAGCACTCCAGTGGTTCTTCAACCTACATCTCTGAACCTTTCCAGTCTCTTCCTGCAAACCAGTTCCAAAGGCTTCTAAATCACATGGTCAGGTAGCATCACAGCAATCACCTACTTGTGGTTTCCTGCATTAGCCACTGTCCTGTTTCCGGGACAAGATACCCTCTACAATTGAAAGGGGGAGAGGTTTATTTTGGCTTACAGTGTTGGTGGGTTCAGTCCTTAGAAGGCCAGCTCCAAGGTAGAAATATCATGGCAGAATAGTGCGGTAGAGGAGAGCTGCTCATGGCATGGGGGCCAAGAAAGAGAGAGAAAGGGAGGAGCTGGGATTGAGAATGCACATTCCAAGTCATGCCCTCAGTGGCCTGCCCCTCCACCAGTCACCACCTCAGAAGGTGAGACTTCTGGGAGACATCTGAAGTCTAAACCATACCAAGAAATTGAAATAAAACAAAGCACAACTGTATTAGGTTTCTAGGGCTGCTACAACAAAGGACTATAAATTGAGTGCTTTAAAATGACACAGATTAAAAAAAAAAGAATTTGTTAAAAAAAATGACACAGATTTAGTCTGTAACATTTTTGGAGGCTAGAAGTCTGAAATCAAGATGTGGGCAAGGCCATGCTTACTCTGAAGTCTGTATGGGAGAATCCTTCCTTGCGTCTTCTTGATTTTGGTGTCCATTGGGTTGTGGCAGTAAAACTCCATTCTCTGCCTCTGTATTCATACTGCATCTGCACCCTTTATGTCTATGTCTCCAAATGACATCCTTTCTTGGTTTCTCTTCTCCTCTTCTCCTCACCTTTTTCTTCTTTTTTGTTACTGGGGATTGAACCCAGTCCTTTTTATGTTTATTTTGAGATGGTGCCTTGCTAAATTGGTAAGATGTGTAGGCTGAGTTTGAACTTGTGATCCTCCTGCCTCAGCCTCCCAGGATGGTGAAGTTGCAGGCATGTGCTACCAAACTTGGCTTTTTGTCTTCTTATAAGAGTGTCAGTCATTCGGTTTAAGGGCTTACCATATTCCAGTATGACTCCATCTTAATTTAGCTAATTACATCTGCAACAACCCTATTTCCATATAAGTTCCCATTTGGACATAATGGGGGTAGGACTTGTGATTGTTAACTGATTGTGTCAACTTGAGTAAAAAATGCCCAACTAAACTGAATCAGCATGATTCTGGGTGTAGGAGACCTACTCCGGGTAGGATTGTCACCTGACATAACAGGGAAATGAAGTATGCAGGCTGCTCCTGTTTCTTCAGAGGAGCTCCAGTCCTCACCTTCACCTTGGATGTCATCTCCTGGCTTCCAGTGCAGACCATTCAGCTTCCTGATATGGACTTGCACAGGACACTATAGTGAGCTCCAGGTCTTCAACTGGACCCTTTGGATCCCCAGCGTGCAGACAGCCCTTTTACACTCTTCCACACCTGACTCAGTGGGTAGCCACTGTACGCCAATCTTGTATAGTCTCATATATTTGTATATGTCACATTAAATCCATTTCTCTAGTAAGCACTGACTAATACAGGACTTCAACATACATTTTTGGAGGGCATAATTCAATATAGGACATAACAGCATAAAATATACAAAATATTTTGGAACCAATGCAACAACATATGTACAAGGTTTGCATGTAATATTTATAAAATTAGACTAAAGAAATTAAGATCTAAAACAGAGAGATGTCATAGATTAGAAAACTCAATGTTATTAAGATGTCCGTTTATCCAAATTGATTTATAGATAACTCCTAATCAAAATCTCAGTAAACTTTTTACAAAAATTCTAAATCTTGGGGTTGAGGATTTAGCTCAGTGGTAGAGCACTCGCCTAGCAAGTGCAAGATGTGGGTTCGATCCCTGGAAAAATCCTTTCCAAATTTTTAATCTTGTTCTAAAATGTATGTCAGAGCAGAGAAACCAGAATAGTCAAAATAATTTTGAAATAGGACAAAATTGGAGGACTCCTACTGCTCTGTTTCAAATCTCATTGTAAAGGTAAAGACAGTGTTCTTAGCAAAAGGGATCAATGAAACAGAACACAGAACCCATTAAACAAGGTAATTTAATGGGGAAAGAATAATCGTTTTAGCAAATAATGTTGAAATAATGAAACAATTGGACACATAAATGCAAAAACAAGAACTGCAACCTGTACTTTCTAGGGGAAAATATAGGAGAATAACTTCATGACCCTGGGTTAGGTTCTTTTCTTTTTTTCCTTAAGACAGGATCTCACTATGTAGTTCAGGCTGGCCTTGAACTCACTATGGAGCCCACACTGGCCTTGAACTTGTAGTGATCTGCCTGCCTCAGCCTCCCAAGTGCTAGGATTATAGGCATGCACCACCACGCCTGGCCAGGCAACAATTTTTTTGAGCCACAAAAACACAACTCTTAATAGAAATTAGGTCAATAAACTAGAGGTAATCAAAATGAAAAACTTCTGGGTGTGGTGGTGCATGCCTATAATCCCAGCACTTGGGAGACTGAGACAGGAGAATCACTGAGTTCAAGGCCAGCCTGGGGTACACAGTGAGTTCAAAGCCAGCTTGCAGTATGTAGTGAGGCTCTGTCTCAAAAAAGAAAAGAACAAAATGAAATATAAAATCTTCTCCTCTCTGAAAGTCATTGTTAAAAATCCAAGAATAAGGTACCAACTGAGATAAAGCATGTACCTGTTAAAAGCTTTATATGTAGACTATATGAAAAATGTTCATTACTAAATAAAAAGACAATTCAGTGAAAAGTAAGCAAAAAATCTGGACATTTCACCAAAGATACAATACAAATGGCAAAAAAGCACTTACAAATGTTTGACCTCCAGAGTGCATTGTTATGCACATTTTTTGTTATGAAGACAAAACACCTTCATCAAAGGTGACTGACTAAGGACAGGGTTACTTCGACTGATGCTTCTGAAGGTTCCAGTCCAAAATCGAGCAGCCCACTGGTTTGGGCTCTTGCTGAGGGCAGCACTTCATGGTGGGAGGAAGAAGTGACAGAGATCAGTGCCTCTCAAAGGTGAACCCCTCTACGACCTCAGAAGCTCTCCCAGCACCCCACTTTTGAAAGGTCCACAGTACCTCCCAATTCCACCACTCTGGGGAATGAGCCTGCACTTGCGGACCCGAGGTGGACACTCACTCTAATCAAAGAGGGGCCATCTGCGACTCCCATGTGCTGCTGGCGAGAATGAGAAATTGCACAAGAACTTTGCAGAGTTTGACAGTTACCCTTAATGTTGAGCACAAGCCATACGAACCAGTAAGCTTTCTCTCTAGGTGCTAACCCAGGAGAAATGAAACTTTGTCCATACATAAACCTTTATGTGAATACATACAGCTGCTTTATAAATCATCACCCAAAGCGATCAGCAACTGTCCATGCACAGGCAAATGAATAAGCAAATTTCGGTACACCTACCTGAAGGAAAACTACTTCGTGAGAAAAGCGGTGAACAACTAATACACACGATGACGTATATAAACCTCAAAACATGATGCTAAGAGAAAGAGATCATGTCTGAAAGACTGAATGATTCTGTTTTTTATAACATTCGGGAAAGAGCAAACTTGTAAAGACAGAGACCAGATCACTAGAGATATGGATGCAGGGAGAAGGGTTGATTCTAAACAGGCATGAGTGAACATTTTGTGGAAATGGATAATATATCTTTATTGTAATGGGTTTTTCTGCCAAATTAAAAAAAAAAAAAAACAACTTAGCCGGGCATGGCGACATATGCCTGTGACTGCAACACTGGGGTTGGGCAGGAGGATCCCAATTTTGAGCTCAGCCTGGAAATTTAGTGACTTAGGGAGTCCCTGTTTTAAAAATGTAAAGAAGCAAAAGGAAAGACTTGGGATATAGCTCAGTTCCAAGGTCTTGGGTTGAATCCCCAGTACAAAACAACAAAGACAAAACAAACAAACAAACAAAAAACAACTTTTAAAAGACTGAATTTAGGTAAGGAGATATTTATTTGAAAGGATTATTGCTAGCAGAGGAGTCCCTGAGATCTTCAGGTATCTCAAAGGTAAGACAGAAAAGGGCTCTTCCTTGTTTTTGTTTTTGTTTTTTTTGAGACAGGGTCTCACTATGTAGTCCGGGGTGGCCTTGAACTTGCAGAGATCCGCCTGACTGAGCTTTCCAAGTGCCGATAGTACAGGCGTGAGCCACCACGCCTGGAAGAAAATAGACAAGTTAGGAAGGAGAGGGGGAGTGAGGTGAAAGGGTGGAGGTGGTTTGATGAAGCGAGCTATCATCCTGAGTTCAGTTTACCTGCAGGTGGGCCCCTAGGCAGGTGCTGTGCTAGCCCAGGCCAAGGCGGGAACAAAGTCTAGGAGGCTGAAGCAGGACAGAAGCTTGCCCAGAGATCAGGGAAAGGCATTTGTTTTAATGAATTAGTGGGAGAAAATGTGTTCAATTAAGGATTTATGAGGCAAAGAATGGAGGGTCTAGGTGTGGCCCTGTTACAGGTAAACAGGAGTCTCACCTAAGTCTCATGGAGGAGGAAGGTCCTCTGAAATAGTTTGTTTCCTGGAACAGAAAGGGGTGGACAGGTTCTTAACCAGCACTGTTATCTAGGAGTACAGGGTCTTGGAAAAATTCAACATGTTAATGGCTTTTTGTTTCTCAAAAATCCTGATTTAAGTAACCAAAAAGAATGCATCTTAGCCAGGCATAGCACACCTTTGTAATCTGTAATTTTAGCATTCTGGGGCCTGAGGGAAGCAGATACTGTGTGAAGCTAGTACAGGTAGAAACAAAGGAGCAGAGTGAGCCACTCCCTTCCCCAAAGGCTAAACATTTTAAGGGTTATCTATACTTCCACCTCTTAGAGGAGGCCCAAAACATAATAATAAAAGCCTCCATGATCGCCCTGGCCTGGAGGGCAGCGTTTGGCTGCCAGTGAGAGACTCAGTGGGAGGTACCTACAAGTCAGAGGCGGCTGCCCTTTAAATCCAAGGAGCCTGAGCTAACACACGCCATTGCCTTTTCGCTCCTCACTTGTGTGTGCCTTTTGGCCTTTTCGCCTTTTGCTTTTACCTTTTCTAACTTTCCTGCCCTTTTCCATTTACCTCATCCCAGATGCCATCTTCCCGGAGATCTCCAATAAATGCAGCTACCTTCTACCTACTATGGAGAGTACGCTTGGAGTTCTTTCCTTGTCATACACAAGAAGCTGGACTATTTCTGGCCCACTCAGCTGTACCAAAGCTGGAGCCCAGCCAGGGCCACTCAGTGACTTACCCAGACCTGCCTCAAACCAGAAACCACACACACAGGCTGGGGAGCCGGTGGCCCGACTGCCAGGTGGGTCAAATGCGCAGGCAGGCCCTGGACCTGCCCTTCCCACCCCGTCCTCTCGCCTTCCCTTCACAGTGAGCGGAAACCCTGGAGCTGCTGCTTCAGGGACCGGGGTGCTCCTGAGCATCCTGATCACCAGCAGACCCGGAGCTGGAGGAACCACGCCAGGCAAAGAAAGTGCCTCAAGATGAGGACTGAGATACATTAATGCGGGTGACGTAGTTCGAAAAGTCTGATCACTAGCTATCACAGAGCCTGGCAAGATGGCTTCTCCGAAGAGCATGTGGAAAGATGCACAGATGATGGCACAAACCATGAAGGATATGGGGATTATAATATTATAGACAGCTAAGTAAGGTAGAAATATTACAGGCAGTCAGACAGGGCTGCACCCTCGATGGAGTCAATACACAAGAGGAGAATACGCTACAACTATGGCTGGAGGCGCATCCATCCAAGGTCAGGCCTCAAGATAAGGACGGAAAGACCAGAGCTACAACCCTGGCTGAGGGATGAACAATGAACTGAAGGTCACACTCATCTGATCTGATAAGGTCTAGATAGACATCAGTCACCCATGACTTCCAGATCCACCCCGTCCTGGAATGTCCTTGTTCTTTCCTTGTCCATTTGCTATGTGACCTGCTTCCCATTGGATCGATGTTACCTAAGCAAGTACACTTGTAATATTATTCGTTCATCATAATTTTGACCCATGTTGTACCCACCTTGTGATTTTGTTCTATAAAACTTTCCCTGAAAAGTAGCTCGTCGGCAACCCACTCGGGTCCCCTCCTGTCTCTCAGGAGCTCTCTTTCTCTCTCTCAATGAATTTCCTACTCTTAACCTCCTTTGTTCCTCAGAATTCATTCTTCGATTTTGGGGAACACGAATTTGGCATAACTGACATCCAGCAGGTTGGAGTCATACTTTTTCCCCTGTATCAGTAACACATGAGCTGAGAGTTATAAATCAGATGTTGGAGTTTGCCTTCTGACATATAACCACAATTCTAGATGCTAAAATTTATTCAAGCCATACTAAGAAAGCCAGTGTTGATGCAGACAATGTGCGTTTGGCAATCCAGAGTCAAGCTGACCACTCTTTTACCCCTCTGCCCCGAAAGATTTTTATTAGACATTGCAAGGCAAAGAAACCGAACCCCTTTGCTGTTACCAAGCCATGTTCAGGTCCTAGACGGCCCCCTGATCAACACTGCTGAACAGCTCCAAACTTCAGACTCAAGTCTTTACAAAACAAAGACATATACTTCTGCAGCAGGAGTAACAGTTCTGCAGTTAAGTCTTGCTTCAGTTAACAGCAGACGAAGTACTGCCACACTCTGTACGGCAGCCCCACAGAGTGTCTCTCCCTGGGTTGCTTTCTCCCACGAGACCAGGAGCAGAGCTCATAGCACAGTGGGGCGTGTCCTCCAGGGGCACAGAGCCAGGAGCGTATAGGGAGTGAGGGAGAAGCAGGATTTGGGATGTATGGAGCCAGAAGCTGGTCTCTGGATATTGCCCCAGATGTCTGACATGTGAGTATAGATGAAGGATGTTGCTCAGGGGTGGAGCAGTTGTCTACAATGTGCAAGGCTCTGGGTTCAATCCCCAGCATCAGAAAAATAAAGTATTGGTAGATAATATAGTCCTTTTAATGCCTAGTCAAGAGTATCACTAATAAATAATTTTGATTGATTGTGCTAACAAAAAGATCACATTATTTTCTTCTGAATAAAAGGTTGTAATGGGCATGGCAGTGTGTGCCTGTAATCCCTGTACTAGGGGAGGCTGAGACAGTGTTGCCATGAGTTTGAGGCCAACCTATGCTATACAGTGAATTCAAGGTCAACTTAGATTACATAGTGAAAGTCTGCCTCAAAAAAACAAAACAAAAAAAAAGTTATATTACAAAGATATATGAAGAAGCAATGGAAGAATATACAGAGTACATAGCCATATATTTTGAGAATCTTCTGAGAAGAAGCTGTTTTATTTTCGAACTCAGGGAGGCTCGGATCTTTCCTATTTCCTCTTAGTTTCTCTAAGAACTGAGTTTTTAAAAAAAAAATGTGATGTTGGAAGTCGAACATGCTAGACAAACACTTTATCACTGAGCTATACCCCAGCCCATTAGTTATTTATTTGTTTATTTGGAAACAGGGACTTGTTATATTGCCCAGCTTGGCCTTGGTCTTAAACTCACGGGCTCAGATGATCCTCCTGCCTCAGCCTCCTGAGTAGCTGGGACTGTAGTCACACATTGTCATGCCTGCCTCCATTGAACTCACCTCTTTATCAGTATCTATAGTCAACCAATAGAAGGCGCATGGTGTTTTCGGTGTTCTGCCTTGAAACCTCTCTCATTGGGTCATGGAGTACATGAGGTACAAAGACCCTGACTAACACGTAGCTTCCTGCCCACTGTCCCATAGCCCTCCTTTCCTTCTCTATTAAAGCTCTTTCTCATAGGTGAATTCTCTAAAATGGTGTCTCTCTCTTTCTCTCTCTCTTTTTTTTTTTTAACAGGGTCTCACGATGCAACCCATGTTGGCCTTGAACCTATAGTGATCCTCCTGCCTCAGCCTCCCAAGTGCTGGGATTATAGGTGTGTACACCCACACCTGGCAGATGATCTTTTCTGAGGGGATGATAGCATATTCTCAAGGTTCTGGCCACTGAATAAAACTGATTTCTTCCTACCAGTTCCTCTCCTAAATATTGGCTTTTGAGTGGTGAACAGACAGACTCAAGGCCAGTAACATATGATATGGCTATATCTGGGAAGTGTAATTTGCCATAATTATCTGCTTTTCAAGAATTCAGTATTTTGTTTGGTTTTGTTTGGTTTTGGGGTGCTGTGGATCAAACCCAAGACCTTGTGTATACTAGGCAAGTGCTTTACCACTGAGCTACATCACCAGCCCAAGCAATAAGATTTAAAATGTTATATTTAGTTTTTTATATCCATAAATAGACATACTTCTTTGCCTCTCTGTTTTCTCCTAGAACATTAGAGTCTAAAAATCTTTGCTTTTGAGACTATTCTTACTGAAATCATGCTCCGGGCAACTATGACTGCAAATCAACTTCATTATTGGTTCTAGCATACAAACCTAGGGACTCCAGTCTCCTGGGATTTCATATTTTCCATGTTAAAAATAAAGTCATTACACTGGTAATGAGATATGAAAATGAGTAACATTAATTTTTCTTTCTTTGAAAGTAATTACACACTCACTGGAGAAAGCTGGAAAAATAGAGATTAAATTTAAAAAGGAAAAAATAAAATTATTTGTGTTGAGTTTGAATTTCACAAGCTTGAAGAATCACAGTAATTTCTTGAAAACACACAATATACTCCCCTGTCCACCCCCAAGCTTATTCAAGGAAACACTACAATAAGCAAAAGTAAATTTAAGAAATCTACATCCTTTCCACTTTTAATTACCCAGGCAATATCAACAAAGAGAGATGAATAGAGCTTCCTCCCCCAGGTAAACCCCCAAACTGAGTGGAGGCTATCTTTGTGGATTTCTAAGCAGGTGAAGGTACAGTATTTCCCCCCAAATAAGACCTAACCAGAACATAACCAACCTTGAGACAGAAACCGCCAGCCCCATCGGCCTGTCCCTGCCTCACCTGCCCTCGGAGCAGCCACCCGGCAGATGACAGTGAGGTAGAATCTTCTGCAGAACTCTGGCCGTCACCACGGTAACTACCAGCTAGGGCTTATTTTCAGGGAGTCGGTGGTCTCATGGACCCTGAGGAAAAGCAGCCTCCATTTCACGAGGATTCCCAAGGTCGGGATGCGTGAGGTTTTTAAATCTAATCAACCCGATGTGATTTACCTGTGCTGTGACCTACAGACGTCTAGATGAGCAGTTGCAGCTGTTGGCACTCATGTAAGATAGCGGTTCTGTATCTGAGTCGCACAGAGAGTTTTCACTTGCCACTTGTATTGGTCAGCTTTCCTGTGGCTGGGACAAAATACCTGACACCCACAATTTAAAGGAGGAGAAGCTTATTTTCAGAGGTTTTGGTCCACAGTTGAATGCACAGTGGTGGAGATAAGCTTCTCAATTCAGGGCTGCTGGAGCAGAGAGCCGAGGATGAGCCGGGAGAGGAAGAGGCCTGTGCACACAGTCTCCGAGGTCACTCGGCCACCACCCAGGTGCACCGGAAGCCTGCTTCGCTTGTCTCCTAGGTGCTTCTCAAGCCGACCATCACAGCACTGTAGCTTATTTTCTCTCTTGGCACTCTTGCAGCCCTAGATTCAGACTTACTTTTTTTGGCAAGTATATTTTTCTCGAATTATTTTAGTAGAGTCTGTTACAGAGCTGAATTCATACTGTGTATGTTCTCTATATTTTGACTGGCACAGTTTTCTATTTTAATCTTTACACATAACAATCCCTATCTATAAATAGTCTCAGTACAGAATTTCTGACCTGTAGATACAGTCACTGTTGAATACTGAAGGTAGAAACTTTAAGGCCTGCAGAGAATGAAGAACATTTCCTCAAATTATTTTATAACACAGTGTTCTTAACTCCATTTACAAAATAAGCATTGCTACCATTTAGTTCTATATTTTCCCATTCATTTATTTCTCTGAAAATGTGGGCCATTTTCTTTTTACATAATTAAGATTACATTGAATATGCTACTTTCTAACTTTCCATGTTATAAATAGATTTCTAAATAATTTTTAATGGCTCAGTAGAGATCCCTTAATGATAGATTGTAATTATTTCATTAATCAACTACCATCTGACATTACTTTCACTATCAGAAACAGTGAAATAAACATATTTGAAAAGGAATGTTGATAATTTTAAAATCCGTGGAAATTCTGGGTCAATGAGCATGCTGGCTTTCCGGGAATGTTCCATCATTTGATTTCCCCATCGGCTCCCCGGTGCACCAACAACGCTGCCTATTACATTTTCTTAAACAAAACAAAATAGAACTTTGAGTTTGATAGAAAACATATCACCTAAAATGAAATCCTGTTCCAGCAAGTCCACAAGATCCTGGCTGTTCGGCCTGTGTCTGCCACTTCCATCTTGCCCACTGAGCTCTAGCTTTTTAAATTCCCCAAATGTGCCAAACTCTTTTCACCTTATAGTTCTCCAATACCTTTACTCCTATTTCGAATGCTCATTCCCCTTCTTGTTGAATGGTGCCTCCTTTTCATCCCAGAAGTCCCAAGTTCTCATTCCTCAGGTCTCTGCAAGTCTGATGGAAAGATAGGTGGGGTGGATCTGGTATTATGGAGCTAATCCTTATCTACTACTGCGGGAAATTATTATGTTTACACATAAATGTGGAAAGCTGGCTGCTGTCTGCCCCAAGCGGTATCTATCTTCCTGAAATCCGAGCTGGGCTTCTCTACATGGTGGATTTTGGATTCTAGAAGCATCATCTCCAAATTTCGCCCTACAACATGATGGGCTACCGTGAAGAGGCATGACAGCCTCTTGATTTCTTCTAACAGTTTTTTTTCTCCTTGTAGTTGGAAAATAAAAAGACTACAGCTTTGGTGATGAGTGAATTAATATTTCTACTAGAATTAATCTAGCTCCCCTAAGACTTATTTTTCTGGCTCATGAGGTGGAAGTCTTTTCATTTAGAAGCTCATCCTGTTGTATCCCTGAATAGGAATTCTAGTCTGGATTCCTAATAATCTAGTGTATTAATTCATTGTCTTATGCTGCTTGAGTGATGTTGAGTTTAGACTCCCTGCAGCCTGGAGAGGAGGGCTTTTGGAAGCTGATTGCCTGATGGGACGGTCAGCGTCAGGGGGCATGGCCTGGCAGGGGCCTGTCGCTCTCCACCCTCCCCTCCACTGCGCTCAGGCCACCCTGAGCCGAGCCGCTGTCCCTCCGCCGGGCCCTGAGCCTGCAGTCCTGCCCTGGAGCTGGCTGCCCGGCCCGAAACTTAGCCAAGATAACCCTCTCCTCCCTTGAAGTGCGGGTGTTGGGTATTTTTTCCCAGCAATGAGGAAAGTGATTAAGGTGATACCAGCACGTCTGAACAGGTCCTCATAGCTGGACAGCCTGCAGGATAGCAGCGGCTCTTGAAATGTTCTCAGGAACAAAAATCAAGAGAGGGAGTGGCTCAGACGTGGAAGAACTGAGCTCATGGCAGGTGGCTTTCTCGGAGGCAGAAGACGAGGAAGGGTAGCAGGCCCAGCGGGCTCTCACAAGGTACTGATGGGGAAAACACAAACAAATGATTTCTATCCAGTCATGGATAGAAAGCTTTATTTTATAGTGGTGGTGGTAAGAAATTAATTTCTTACTGGCCTTCTGTATTTCTTGTAGTCTGTAGTACTGTTTTCCGAAGCTTTCTTGGGCCCTAGTCTATCTTGGCGTCACTTGCTACATTCTGAGGTACTTACTGCATTTGTAAGAGCTGTGGACACATTTTCCCTCCAGCTCATGAATGATGTCAAAACATACCAAAACATACAGCATTATTTTTCATTTCCCTAGTATATTAATAGCCAGCGGTTGCCAAGGACGGGACTCTTCAATTTTAGACGATGTGTTCTGCGTAGAGGGACAGACCAGCATCATACTGTGGTAATGCTCCACGGTCACTGCCGAAATCTTGTTATTGTAATAAACATGTCTATTGACCCTCTCCTGTGTGTGTGTGTGTGTGTGTGTGTGTGTGTGAGAGAGAGAGAGAGAGAGAGAGAGAGAGACAGGTGTCTCAATAATCACAATAAAAGGGCATTGTTTGTTTGAATTCCTCTTATCTGCAGGCTGTTCAGAACTATTCCAACATTTCCAGTTCTCTTCAGCTGTTCAGGAGTTCCCCTGGGAATGTCTAGTGTGTGTTTGAAAATGCGATTCTCCTTCCCGGCTGCCGTTCCCTCCAGCACCTCCTCAGAGATGCGTCCTCTCAGCTCTACCCTGGTTTCCTCCACTTGCTCTTTTCTGGCTCTGGTGGCTGCTGGGATATTTCCTGCTGAGGCGTCTCAGTTCACAATTTAGATTCTTCTGGCTCATTGCTCAGGTACTAGTGATGCTGTATCCTCCATGATGCTCACAGTGCAGAAGGAGGTGTAGCCCATTAGAGATGCTCTCAAATTCTCTCCTTTTCCCCTCACCGAGAGGAAAAGTCCTATTCTCCTACCCTTGAATCTGGCCTGGGTCTAGAGACTTGTATGACCCATAAAATGTGGCAGAAGTGACATCCTAGGCGTTTTCAGTATTGAGCATAAGTTTTGGAGCTTCTGTCTGGGCATCTTGGCATGTGTGATCTGAAGTGATCCAGCTACCACAGAGATCCATCCTGCGTGTGACCACCATGCGGTGAGGTCATCCAGGCCAGCCAGGTGGAGACGCTGTGTGGGAACAGAGAGGTTTCTGTGCCCCACCGCTTCACCCCAGCCCAGTTCCTGGACACCAGAGTGAAGGGGCCGTCCTGGTTCTCTGGCTCCAGCAGTGAAGCCACAGAGAACTGAGGAGCCCCTGACCTGTGACCCCGCCCCAGCTCTCTCTGGCCATTCAGGCCACCTGAGACCGGTCATTGTGGAACAGAGTGAGCTGTTACCATTAACTCTGTTTAAGTTGCTGTCCTACAGACATCTTGAACACCACAAAAAGATGGTTGCTTTACACCACTAAGTTCTGGGTTGTTGGCAGCACAGGGAGCATGTTGGCCTGCCCAGGCTGTGCTGCGTGGCTGACCAGGGCCTCCGTCCAGCGCCATGACTGTCAGGAAATGGCTGTCCCGACAGCTCTGCACGAGTCCAGGAGGAATCGGTTAGAGGACATGTAAACACAGACATATCCTGCTTTATTCAAAACTGTTCAGCTAGAAAATCACACCAACCAACAAGGAAAACGAGAGAGAAAAAATATCTGGAAAGAACAAATGAGTCATTTACAGGGAACTGGAAATTAGGATGTTATCAAACTTTCTAGCAGTACTAGTGAAAGCTTGAAGAAAATAGAATGCTTGCAAAATTTTGAGTGAAAATCATTTTCAGGACGAAATTCTGTGCTCCCTCCAGTCTACCAGTCAAATACTTTGGGTGGAATGAAGACATTTTCACAATAGCACAATCAGCTGTGTGGCTGTAGCTCGGTGGCAGAGTGCTTGCCTGGCACGCCTGAGGCCCTGGGTTTGATGCCGGGCCTGCAGCAAACAGGAAGAATAACACAGAAAAAAATACTGTAGAACAATCAGAAAAAAAAAAAGGTATCTCTTACTAACAATTTTTCCAGGAAGAACTGAAAGATGCCTCATAAAAACAAAGAAAAAAAAAAAAACAGGCTGCAAGAAGTGAGAGGTGTGGTATAGAAGGAACGAAGGGAAAGTTTTGTTTCTGTCTTAGAAAAACTATGCTATTGAAGTGTAATTGGAAAAAGGAAGTCTTAAAATGTTAGTTGTGCAGAGTATTTAGAAAACAGTTCAGATTTGAGGTCCAGTTTATAAAAAAGTAAGAGGTAAATTTTCTGACTGTATTTATTTTGTTTTTGAGACAAAATCACGCTCTGTAGTTCAGGCTGGCCTTGAACTCACTACGTAACCCAGGCTGGTCTTGAACTTGCAGGGATCCTCCTGCCTCAGCCTCCCAAGTGCTGAGATTACAGGCACACACCACTATACCCATCTCTGACACTTTTAACCTGGGGGTAAAATATAGTGAAAGTATTTCATGGAACTATTAGAATTTATAGGAAGATGCCAAAAGATAATTAGCAAATTAACTCCAAATGAAATAGATATTTTGAAGTCACAGATATTGCTTAAAATAGATGACTCGAGAGGTTCTGTGTACAGCCATGCACCACATAATGATTTTTCAGTCCACGATGGATGGTGTACGGGTTAGTGGTTTCATAAGGTTATGGCGTTTTGTGACATTGTAGCTATCTTAGCTTCCACAAGTGGAAGTGATGCTTGCACCATAACAAAATGGCCTAATGACCCAGAATATATCCTCCTCATCAAGGACTACATGGATGTATTTTCGTTTAGAAATATGGACAAAATGCCAGAGGAAGAAGTCATTTGAGTTGAGAACAGTTTGTCCTTCATAGAAGGATGCAGGGAGGAAAGGAGTGGGGAACAAACAAATGGCAGCTTGTAATATAAGCCTGAATTTTTAAACTACTACATGTAACAGTTTTAGAAATATAAAAAAAAATTGACCTGGGACTCATGCATGTAGATACGAAAAATGAATTTGGAAGATCCTAGCAGGGCGTGGTGCTGCACACCTGTAATCCCAGCACTCTGGGAGGCTGAGGCAGGAGGATTGCAAATTTGAGCCCAGTTTGGGCGATTTAAGTAGACTTTAAGAAGACTCTGTTTTAAACTGAAAAATAAAAAGGGCTGGGGAGGTAGCTCAGTGTGACGGCCCTAGGTTTAATCCCAGTAGCCATCCTCCTCCCCTGCCAAAGATTGGAAGATTTTAAAAATGAAAATATGGAAGTAGTTTCCCCCTGATTACAATAGTACATAGTATGCTTGTTGTTTAAGAAAAGGAAAAGGAAAAAATGAGGAAAATCATGATCTATAATTTTATTACACGAAGGTAGAGAGGATTTCTAGCTCAGTATTTTCAGGAGATGTAAATATTTTTGAAATGAATTGTGTAGTATTTTGAGTGATCGTGTAGGGTAAATCTGGTAGATTATACTGCCACTACTACTTCAAAAATTTGGGGAAGTTTTAAATTTCCCCCAAATCTGTCTTTAATGCTGAATCGGTTTTTCTTGTCCCTTAATAATGCGGGGAGACCCTGTAACTTTTTGTTCAGTTGCAGTTATTCAATCACTTCTAATCCAGGTGAAGAGTCCAGTCTCATCTGTGCCTTCACTTGGGTCGCTGGGTCTGGCAACTGCAGGGAGGGTGTTCGCCTGTGTTGTGGTTTGTTTTTCTCTGTCGTCGGGACAGGGAAGACTCAGGGAAAATGAGGAAGAACGCTGCATCTAGCTGCGTGGAATGCAGCGGTGTTTCTCTTGCTCTTACTGTCGCTCAGCTGGGGGCAGATGCGTGGCAGGTTCCAAAGTGTTGGCTTTCGTGTGAGAATGTGTGTGAGTTAGGGGATCTGAAGTCCACTCGCCAAGGCACCCCCGAAGCATGACTCCTTCTAGACCTCTCTGAGCACACAGGGCACCGGACCTTTCTTACAAGTTTCTCGCAGGACGGTACCAGCCTGACCACCTCATGTCACAGACACCCACAGGAAAGTCCTTTGTTCCTGTCTACACTAACCATGGCGGACACTAACCATGGCGATGGAGACTACACTGCTTCTTCCCCACAGAGGAATGTGGCTGACTGAGAGCAAATCTACAGCAAAAATCCAGAGTTGGCTGGAAGAAGGGAGTTTCCCTGGTAAATGAGAAGGCGTTGTCTTGTTTTCCAGCCATTTCCTATCATCAGCTGCTGTTGCTGTGAGTCCCAGCTGTAGGGTGGTTCCTCTGTTGCTGAAAAAAAACCCTGGAAATCCCAACACATGTAGCCTTATGAAAAGGAATCCTGTGCGATAAATCACTATTTATGCCCGAGATAAAGTGTGTGTCTTTCCTTGTCGACAAATTCTTGTTCAGTGAATAAGCCAAAATAGCCAGACTAAAATGTCACCACTACCAAAAAATGTATCTAAAAGATATAGATAAATATGACAGGCAGTATGTTTTTAAAGGAAATAAAACAGACAGGAAGTTTAAAAATAGAATAAGTTGAATGCAGTACTTTGGTTGTTAAAAATAACTTGTAAGATATATTTTCCTTTGTTATCCTTACTGTTACTCTCCATTAATGTTAGAGAATTACTCTAATTTGTAGGAAGTTTGACGTTTATTTTGTGGTCAGATTTATTGAAGTGTAGTTTCTATAAAGTAAAAATTGCCCTTTTAATGTTCAGTTCCAAGAGGTATTTTTTGTTTGTTATTTTTTTGTGTGTGTGTGTTTTTGAGACAGGGTCTTGCTATGTAGTCCAGACTGGCCTTAAACTCACTATGTAGCCCAGGCTGGCCTTGAACTCGCAGTGATCCTCCTGCCTCAGCCTCCCAAGTGCTGGGGTTACAGATATGCACCACCACACCCACCCCACTTCTGCAAGTCTTGACAAATGCATGTAGTTGCAGAATTTCCACTAGGATCAAGATGTAGACTACCTCCTCTACAATTCCTACATGCCCTTTAATAGTCACCTACTTCCTCCTCACCCCGCGGCAACTGATTTACTTTCTGTCCCTATATTGTATTTCTGTCTTTCCATAGTGATATAAATGGAATCTTATTGTTTACATCTTTTTGAATCTGAGTTCTTTCCCCTATACATTTAAGATTCATCTCTGTTATTATGTGCTGCTTTTAAAAAAACTGTCGAGTGGTGTTTAATTTTATGGATATACACAGCTGATTTGAACAGTTGAAGGACATTCTGGTTGCTTCCAGCTTTTGGAGGTTATGGTAACATTGCTGCACACTTTTGTGTACAATGTTCTGTGTGAACATAGCTTTTGATTTCAAGAGTGAGATTACTGGATCGTATGGTAAATGTATGCTTAACTTATATGAAACTGCCAAATAGTTTTTGAAAAGTCATGGTATATATCCACATCCCTGTAAGTAACGTATGAAAATTCTAGATGAACTACATCTTTATCCAAATTAATACTGTCACTTAAAAAATTGATCTTAATTGGTAGATGGTAGTATCTGTTATTTCAATTTGTGTTATCTTAAGTATTGGCAAGGGTCTCTTCCAGAAACTGAATTGCTGGGTACCTCATTCTTGGCCTTCTCAGCCTCAAGAACTGTGAGAAATAAATGTCTGTTCTTAGGCCACCCACTGCGGGATTTGCCACAGCAGCAAACGGACTAACTCATCTTCAGTGACATGGTTCAGCTCTAACCCACTTTCATTGTTTTGTTTTTTGTTGTTATTTTTGTTACTGAGTAATTTATTGTTTATGTATTCTAGATACCAGTCTTTTACTAAATATGTTTTTACAGCTATTTCTTCTAGCCTATTACTTGTCTTCCCTTTTGGTAGAGCAGAAGTTTTCAATTTTGATGAAGTCGAATTTATCTGATTTTTGTTTGGAAGATCATTTTTGGTCTTCTGTCCAGCTTCTGCCTAATCCGAGGTCACAAAGGCTTTCCGTGAGGCCTTCTCAGAGTTTCATAGTGTTAGATCTGTATTTAGGCCTGTGGTCGATTCCAAGTAAATATTTATATGTAGTGTATGGCGTAGGTCTGGTTCACATTTTTTGCATATGGGTGTCCAGTTACTTCAACGGCCTTCGTTTCTGTGAGAGCTCAATAAGCATTCAATTTATTAAAACAAAATCTTATATTTAATCTCATAACAGGAGAAATACTTATAAAAATGCTGCAACATGAGTAGGTTTTCCACATCGTGAACATTTAGGGTGACTATACTGGGTTGTCCTGTTTTGTTTTTTCTTTTGGTACTGGGGCTTGAACTAGAGCCTTCATACTGAACTACTATATACTCCCTTTTATTTTTACTTATTTATTTTTGGTTTTGCTGAGACAGAGTCTTGCTAGGTAGCCCAGGCTGGCTTCAAATTCACAGCCACCCTCCTGCCTCAACCTCCCGAGTGTTAGGATTACAGGCATGTGCCACCACACCTGGGCAGGACTCAAATCCATAATTCTCCTGCCTCAGCCAAGCAGAGTGCTGGGATGACAGGCAAACACCACCACGCCTGGCCGGGCTGTTTTGGTTTTAAAATTGATCTCTCATGTTCCAGGAAGTCACTCAGCCCTGAGTACAACAGGAGAGCTGGCCATGCTGTTGGTTCTCTTTTTCCTATTACAAAAAGACCGTCAAACTTGCCACGTGGCTTACAAAGGGAAAAGTCACCATATGCAGGCCCAAATAAATCGTGCTGAATTTTTCCTGCCACTTTTTTTTCACATCCAAGGAAGACTTGGAGGACATGCTGGGTCCAAATCGTCATCATCTTCTTAGCTGGGGACTGAACCTGTGGCCTCATTCGTGCTGGGCAGACGCTCTGCCGCTCAGCTGCATCCCCAGCCTGGGAGTGTGTATTACATGACAAATGTTTCCGATTAAGAATTCAGCATTATTCACAAGAGCCAAGACATGGATTCTACTTACGTGTCTATCGATGCCCGAATGGATACAGAAAATGAGGTCCTGTATGTGCACACAACAGGATACTGTTCTGCTGTAAAACTGGAGGAAATCCTGCTGTTTGTGACAACTTCGATGAGTCTGGAAAGCGTTATCCTACGTAAAATAAGACACAGAAAGACAATATTAACTGGTCTCAATATATGTGGAATCTAAAAAGTAGAACTCATAAAATTAGAGAGTAGGATATGGTCACCAGAGAGAGGAGATTACACAGGGCAAGGATGGAGAGATGTTGGCCAAAAGGTACAAGGTTTCAGGTAGACAAGAAGAACAATTTAAAAAAATAAGCAAACACACACACACAAATAAGTTCTGGAGATATATTACACAGCATAGTGACTATTAATAACAATATGTCATTTAAAAAAGAAAAAACAGTGTATTATATACTTGAAAATAACTAAGAATAGATTTAAGAGGTGTGTTTGAAATCTATAGCAAATATTTAAATTTTAAAAAACATATTGGTAGAACCCTGCCAGGACTCTGATAACAGCATTCGGAAATGAGAAAAGAAATGCTCTGAAAAATATCAGCCACCGAAACAGTCTCGTTGGCACTGTGTTCACCCGCGTGGTTCCCACAGTGCCAGGTTGGGTGGCTTTTTGTTTTGGGAGCTTTTTTCATGTTATATCCGTGTCTGCATTTATACTTTATTTGTTTCTCTTTCAAGTCCATCACGGCAGATGTACAGATTTCTTTTGTTAATAATGTGCTAGGATTTGCTGAAAAGAAAAAAACACCCTGGAATAAATGAAAGTTAACTTTAAAAAGCGTATTATGGAAAAGGACATGTTACCATTAATCCCTCTCAAAATACTCCCCTCAGTTGTAACACGTTCATCCCGTCATTCTTGCCACTTTCCAAAGCAGCTCCAGGAGGTGTTCCTTCGTGTCCTCAGCTGTGCTGTCACAGCTGCCTCCGTGTCCCGAATTGATTGGAAGCGTTTCCATTCCATGGTCACTTTGACTTTGGGGAGAGCTGGAAGTCATACAGTGAATCCGGTCAGTAAGGTGGGTGAGGTCGCACTGCGATGTTTTTATCAGCCCGCCTTTCAGTTGGATGGCACCTGGCACCAGCATTCACCATATTTTGACCACACCTAGTAAAGACGCTCATGAAAGACTTCCGGAACAGCTTCAGAACATGGCAAGAACGAGGGGATAAGTGTTTTCTAGGCAAAAGGGAGTATTTTGAGGGAGATTAATGGCAATGTATCTTTTACTGTGATGTTAAAAATTTTAAACATTCATTGTATATTTTGATCACCCTTTCTCAATATTCTTACCACAAAAAAAAAGTCCGTCAGTGATGAATATGTTATTTAGCTTTACTTAATTCACATATCAAAACATCGCATTTTACTCCATTAATATATACAATTTAAACTTGTTGATTAAAAATAGATAGATAAAAAGACAGTCCAAAATGAAACAAAACAGGAAAGAATGTCCAGATTTTTATTTGAGGCTGTATAATTCTGGGAAAAAGTTTCAAACACCATTCTGGTAATTTTTCCAACAAAACAGAACGTGAAATCTGTGGCATAGCCAAAGAAAAATCAGTAAAAATGAGTAACATTAAGAAAACAAAATGCTGAAGGAAGCGAAACGTTATAATAAATCTGATAAAAACTTTGTTAAAGATTAAGAACTATGCCAAAGATGAATGTGTACAATCCAAAAGAGAAAATAGAATAAAAGGCTGAGAAAATGAAAAGCATAAAATAAGTTAGAGCAGCATATAATGAAATGAAATCAGTTATATAATTTTAAAGACAGTTGCTGTTGGGAGAGAGTTCAGAGTTGTATTTCCCACCTTATTCAACACCTCACACACAGCAGGCAGGTTCTCTAGAGCACTCACGTTCAGATATTATTGTCTGCACAGTCCTCAAAAGAAGCATGTGTGTGTGTGTGCAATTTTGCATGCCAGGAAGTGCCTTGCACATGCTTTACCACTGAGCTACACCCCCAGCCCTCAAAAGAATTTGGAAAAACCATTTGCCTGTCATATTTGAAGGTATACATCTAAAATATTTTATCTTTACATAGCAAAGGATACTACTTTACAGCATATTGAATATATTGTATCAATACTTTTACACAAAACATCTTTTTAAAAACTTCTTATCCAGCAGAGTCCAAAATCTTTGCAGTTTGTTGCACACTATCATTTATTTGGAACATAGAGGACCATGTTCTGGAAGACTGAGGTAGGAGGATCCTATGTTAGAGTCCAGCTTGGGCAACTTAGCGCATAGTGAGACCATGTCTCAAATTTTTTTTTTAATTTAAAAAATGAATATAAAGAATAAAACTTTTCTCTAACAATTGGAAATTTTATATCACTCTTTTGTTTTCCTTGAATTTAGTTGTTATTCTATGTCAGAATGGCAATAAGAGCTTCCATAGTATACATACTAATGTAATATACCTTATGCTTGAAGGTCTTTTATAGATAGAAATACAAATACAAATATTATTTCAAAAATTTCTAGGATGATATGGCTTCTAATATTTAAAGATGGTTCTTTATTGAGTTATCCTTATAGCAATTATAAATTCACAATTAATCAAAGCAACATAAATATTTTATATTTTGATGGATAACTATCAAATATAAAAAGTAAAATGGTAATGAAAGGCACTCCTTTATGAGAAGGATGGTGCTTTTTTCTTAATTAGTTCATGTATCTGCTTAAATTGCTACTTATTGCTTGAAAGAGAGTTCATCATCAATTTTATTCCTACATTTCATCTTTATAGAAATAAGCATTCAGAGAACTTGATTACATAAATATGTAGATGAAAATGGAAGCAGTTTTGTTATAGCCGTGCCAATCAATTCTTTGAATTCTTTCTGAGTTATTTTCTAAGAATCACACAGTCATCTTTGTTGAAAATTGCTTTTAATGAGTTATCAGCTGGCAACTCAATTAAGTCTTCCAATTTTGTTAAGCAAATCATTGGAAATCATCTGACTTGCAAAGAGATTTATCTTCTTAAAGGCTTTTATGTACTCAGTTGCTAGAAAGTGCATCAAAAAATCTTACAAGGAGTGATCAGTGATTATTATCTGTTACTAATTTAGTGTCACTGTGATTTATTTAGCTAAAAGGAATGGAAATTAGGCTTAAAATAAGCCTAAAACGTTGAAAATTGTGTGTTGTGGGATTTTCCCCTTGTAGGTTATTAATAAATTAGGCCAATTGAAGAATATTTTGGTTATATAAAATGGCTCAGTTCTGCAAAATGAAATAACTGATAGGATCTATCTTAGTTAGGTTTTCAGAGCCAATGGTTGTAAGAGAGCAGATTTAATAGAGAGGATATTTATAAGTTACAATATTCACCCACAAGCCAAATGCAGGAAGTGCTGAATGTCCATCTAGGCACTGGAGACCCAAAAGATCCACTCAATAGCTGGGAGCCCACAGCACTGTCCCGTGTATGTCCGTGTCTGCAGACGATGGCTGAAGAAATCTTTACTGGATCCAGGAGATGCTGCTTGCAGCAGAGATGAAGACCAGAGCTCCCCCAAAGCAACAGCAGCCATCCTCAATGACAGCAAGGCCCTGAGCTCCTTCCTCGATGAGAACAGCTGAGTTCCTTTCAGGAGAACCAGCCACAGCAGAGCTTCTCCTGGGAAACAGCCCACCAACTAGCTTCTGCTCCCACTCTGCCTTATGTTGCATCAGCAACAACCCTCAGGTGGATCCTCTACGGCCGGTTGCTACCATGGTGAGAGCGGATGTCATGCAGGAAATCTCACCTCACTGCTCGGTGGCTACTCTGTAAGGCAGGCAAAGCAAGGACAGCCTGATGGGGGCTGGCGTTTTTCATCTCTACTTCTCAAGGTTGATATTTTCCAGTTAGGTCTTATTTTCAGAGAAACACGGTAATTGTGCCAACAGGCTGGCAACCAAGCCTTTTAGAACACATCCTTGGGAGACATTTCAGATCCAAACCGTGACATAATCAGGGTGAAATGATATGATGTCTCTACTTTACTACAAAATTCTTCAAAAAACTAAACAAATATGGCCAAAAAAATTCTTAAATCTGTTATGGTCATAGGTGTGTATTTTAAATATGAATATAATTTTCGGGTCCTGTGGCAGACTTAATGTGGTCAGCTTGAGCCAGAATCCCCAGCTGGACTGAGTTGGTGTGATGCTGGGATTTTCCAGGAAACACAGTATGAGCTAGGATCTAGCTGGAGGAAGTAGGTCATTGGGAACATAACTTGGAAGGGTATTTGGGACCCCTCTCCTTCCTCTCTGTTCCTCTCTTTCTTTGTCTCTTCTGTCTCTCTGCTTCCCATTTTCCCATGAAGCTCCTGCCACTATGATATTCAGCCTCACTCAGGCCTGACACAATGGAACTGGCTAACTATGGATCGAAACCTTTGGTACCATGAGCCAAAATAAATCTTTCCTTCTTTTAAGTTGTTTGTCTCAAGAATTTTGTCACAGAAATGCAAAGGTGGCTAACACAACTCGATTTTTCTTTTTTTTGAAGCACATTTCCTACTTAGCCACAATAATGTTACACATAAAAATTGAAAAAGTGGTCCACAGTTAATTCTCCCAGTTATCAAAGTTCCCTATTTATTGTTTTAAGGCCCACATATTTCATTTGGTTGTTTCTTAAATTTCTTTTCACTGAGAACAGTACCTCCCTATGTCATGTCTCCCCCCCCTCCCCACCATAATAGATATTTCTTCAGAACAAAGCTGATCTGTTGTCCCGTGGAGTATCCCATCTTCTGGATTTGTTTAACTGTTTAACTGTTTCGTCCTGGAATCATGTAAATTGCTACTTAGAACTCCTTGCAGATCTGGAAGGTGTAGAGATTTGGTAGTTTTAGGTGAGATCTATCTGTGAGAATGCTTCATAAGAGATGGTGTGTACTTCTGGTACATCATAGCAGGAGGCACAGGTATCAGGTAGCCACACTTAATATGCAGAGGTCAGTCACTAGTTTAAGGTGGCAACAGCACAATCCTTCCACTGTGCGTTGTCTTTTGCTTGAAACCAGCAAGTCCTTAGTGCGAAGGTATCTTGGAATTATGGAATTATCTTTTCATTGGGTTTAACATCATGGATGATTCCTCTGATATAATTTCATCACTATCTAGGGTTCGTCAGCTATCCCGAAAATTAGATTCTAATAAAAACGAAAGAAAATGGCTTATTATGTTTCCTTTAAATAGTTTACTAATTTTTAGAATAAGGAGTTGATCAAACAACCAACTCCAGGGGTTGGGGCAAATAAATCTTCTGTTTGTTTTTGTGTTTGTTTGTATTTTATTTGCATTTTGGCTTCTTTTTTGAGTATTTTGATCAACTCAGATTTTTCACATATTCTTTGCATTTCTTTCAATTTGAGTCATTAAAAAAGTCCCAATTTTGACCAGAGATGGCCCTAGGAATCTGCTTTTTATGAACTTTGACCATTTCATTACTTTTCAAAGTGTTCCTTGCTTTTTGGATCAAGATGTATCTGACATCAGTTGGCAGCACTGCCTGGAGTCAGTAATATCCGCAAGGGGTTCTGAGTTTCTAGTCGGGACTTGTATCTAGAGACAAAAATCTGAATTACTCTTTTGCTTTCCCTCCATCCTTCTCTCCCTCTCTTCTTCGCCTCTGCTGTCTCTCTCTTCCTTTTTGCCTTTCTTCCCTGTCCTCTCCCCTCCACCTTTTCCCTCGCCTCTTCTCTCCCTCTCTCCCTCTCTCTCTCTCTCCCCCCCACCCCCTTTCTCTGAGATGAGGTCTTGCACTGTGGCCCAAGCTGGCCTGACTCCTCCTGCCTCAGCTTTCTGTGTAGCTGGTACCATGGACAGTGCCACTGGACCTGGCTGGACTCAGCATCAGAGTCGGGATCCGCAGTGTTCTATGGTGTACTTACTTCTCAGCCTTTTAGAGGAACCAACAAACAAAAATGTGTTTAAAAATCATAAATCCATAGTACTATTAAGAAGTAACATTTTAGTGCTTTTAGTTTTTATTTAAAAATCTAAAAATATTTTCTCACACTGGGGGATTGAACTCAGGACCTTCACACTGAGTTACATCCTCAGTCCTTTATTTTTTTATTTTTATTTTGAGATAGTGTCTTCCTAAATTGCTGTTGTCCAGGGGTTGGGGATTTAGTTCAAGTAGTAGAGCGCATGCCTAGCAAGCACAAGGCCCTGAGTTCGATCCCTGCCAAATTGCTATTGCCCTTTGTGAGATCCACCATGCTCAGTTCCTTAATTTTAATTTTTTTTTTGGTTTCACCTTATATCTTCTTTCTTAAACAGAATATCCTGTTTCCAAATAAAATTAATATTTGATTTATTCTACAGTATAACTAAAATTACTTCAGAATAACAATAAAAATATTAGCAATACAACGCCTGAGTAAAACTTAAAGCTTCTTGGTAGTTCCTTCTATCTCAGATTACACCATGGGCATATGATTCAAGTACTGAGTTTTAAGATCTCTTAAAATCAGTTTTTTCTCTTTGTGGTTATATTAAACATTTGGCAGTTAGAACTGTTTATTTTAGTTTGCTTTCAGTTTCAGAGGTTTTTTTTTTTTATCTCCTTGCTTTAGTTTGGTTTTGGATTCGTAAAACAGTTAAATATTCCAGAAGTCAAAACTATATAAAAATAGTTACTCAAAGATGTCTCATTTTTCGTCTATAATGGTGTGGTGTGTGGTGTGTTAACAAATTATCCAAAGTTCAAGACAGGAGCACTTTATCACTTCTTGCAGTTTTTCAAGCTGATTGGACAGTCCCACTGCACACGGCAGCCCCGAAGGCTGCATTTGGGTAGCACCCGGTGGAGCTGGACATGCGCAAGGCGCCCCTTGCACATCCAGGCCTTCAGGGAAAACGCAGGTCTGAGCATCTCTAGCTTTGGTCCAAGCGGCCCCTCTCTCCTGTGACAATGGCTTGTTCTGCGGGACTTTCCAAGTGGCTATTTCTCTCCAGAGGGACAACACAGGCCTCTTCGCAGCTTGGTGACTGGATTCCAGGGGTACGAAATCAAAACATGTCGGACCTTGTCAGGGCAAAGCCTGAAACCAACACAATCATTTCTGTTCCCTTCTCTTGGTCAAAGCAAGTCAAAAGGTCAGTCCAGATTCGAAGAGGGAAAACAGATAGCAGTTCTGGCTGAGAAGAGTATCCAGGAAAAGCAGTAGTTGTGGGGCCATATTTACAGAACATCTGCCGTGGCGTGCCATCTCTCTACCCCTGTCCTCCTCCACAGAGAGTACCCGGAAAAAGAAGAGAAGGCATGGAGCCATTAATAAGTGATGGATCTTACAAAGGTCTGTTAAGCACATTTTGCACTGTGAAGGAGGCAATGTATTCCCAGCAGGTTTCCCTGAATTCGATAAGAACATGCCACGAATGAATAAAGAACCAAAAAAGTGGTTGATTTGTGAAAGCAAGGAGAAACTGTGTGCCCAATTAAAGAATAAATGCATCAACATCTTGGGAAAAAAATCAGTGAGGTCTGAATAAATATCTAAGGAAATATAAAGACATGACTCACTGTGTTTGTTGTGTTTTTGAGGACCAACAAGCAGTTCCCCATTTCTCTGGAAACCAGCTGAGTGCTCTAAAATTTAATTCTGACACTACCATCTCTACCTGGAGTTAGCATTAGGTACCATCATTAAAGGGCTCATTTCCACAAGGCTGATCCCTCAGATGCCAGATGTAAGCCCACAACTCCTGGAACCTCTATAATTTACAGAACAGGTATAAATTCTGGGAGTTTCTGTAATTGCTTTCTTAGGTTTGATATTTTGCTCTGATGGCTCACAGAACACAGGGAAACACTTTACTTATATTTTAAAAGGCTACAATGCAGGAAGGCATGGTCGTTAAATATTGTAGTCATCCCTACCATCCCATTTTATAACGTAGCTGATTTCAGAACATCCCTGCACAGGCCGAAGTGTCTCATTTCTAATAGCATGTTTTTCCCTTTACAGATATGTAAATAAATCCAGCCAAGAAGCGATTCCATACATTGCATGTCTCTTTCATTTAAGGAGACTTTGCCAACACTAGTTTTACAAACTGTCTCTTCGTGAGGTGTCTCATGGGTTTCTACATTGCAGGCCATTGTGTCAAAGACCAAGGGAAGCCTTAGTAGCCTTGCCCAACCTGTGAGTGCTTTCTCAGGTATATGGTTCCCATGGAAGGTGAGGATGCAGAAGCTGATTCCTACCTGGGAGAGGAAGCCAGCCTGGGAGTAAACTGCAGTTGGGGCCCCAGGGAGGCTGAGGACTGCAATTGGTGAAAGACAGAGCACAGAAACAGGCAAACCACCCACCCTCCACTGCTATCCTCCCCCAAATGGGGGAACACTATGTCCCCGTGAAATCCTACCGCTCACCAGCATCTACAAGGGAAGCCCAGTCCTAGGCAGAGACAGGCCGGACACTGCCAACTGTGGGCAGTACAGAGCCTGCCATCAGGGACCCTCAGACAAGTCCTAGACATGTGCGGAGCTGGTCCAGAGTGGGCGCATTCTCATTGTTTCCCCAAACATGGGAAAGATCTTAAAGAGTGGGAAATCCTGCCCACCACCCTCCATCCTGAGTGGGCAAAGGAGGCTGCCGGCCAGCCTGGGGTCTGGGCCAAGTTCTGTAGGTTGGAAAGGAGAGCTCTTGTGTCAGGGACGGATTTCAGGTCTGAGCACTGAAAGGAACAGGAGTTGGTGAGGGCTTCTGCTGGTCCCTGGGGCAGGAAGCCCCTGGAGGGAGAACATACAGATGGATTTGGGAAGCAGCTGGCAGCAAGGCGAGCAGGGATGGGAAGCTGCGGGCAGAAGTTGATGAAGAACCAGGTTTAGGCAAATTATTTCACAACCTCTTCTTCCCAAATTAATTGAGGTGGTCAGAGCTGGTACAGAGACAAAGGTCTGAGCCAGGAGTGGGTCCCAAGAGGCTGACAGCCTTCCCCTCTCCTGGGCAGGGGTGAACAGGCTGGGTCCCTGCTGGTGGCTCACCCCACAGACAGCAGGGAGGAGCCCCGACCCCAAACACCTGAGCCCTGGGGTGAACATCTCAGACCCAAACCATGACAACCTCCAAAACAACTTCTCAGTAAGTTAGGAAATTCGGCCTCTAAATCACACCTTTAGGGTGAGACCACAAAAGCAGTAGGAAAGTGTAAGCACTTTGATGGACAGATAGATACTTATTCAAATTCCACTTCTACGACTAACTAGCTATGTGAATGTTGGCAAATAATTTAAATTCTCTGAATCTCAGCTTATTCACTCATGAAATGGAGGTAATCATATGTACACAGTCTGCTGAAAAAATGTATACGCACTTCAGGAAAAGCAAAATACTATGATGTTTTTTTCAACAGACGGTGTTACCCTCACCTGGGGGAGCCTAGAGGATGTTGTATATCACAGAAAACCCAATACACTGCCAGCCCTTAGAGAAGAAACTGAAAATGCGTGTGCAGCAATCTCAATGATCAAGGTTACCCAAGCAGTAGTTCACCATACCAATAAATGTCTGGATGCTAATGGGCACCATTTTGAGCACCCTTTTAAATTGCAGAGGTAAAGTTAACTTGCATTAATTTCATCTCAATAAATTTATTATTAAAATAGTTACGTGATTTTTTTCTTTTCCTGAAGTGTGTATACATTTTTTGGGCAGACTCTGTATAACACTTGTTTGAGGGTTAAATGAGGATTTTGCATGTCAAATGCCCAGCACAGTACCTGATAAACAGTAAATATCAGTAGATGGTAAATGGTGATAATATTTCATTACAGATTCTTGCTGTACTCTACTTAATCACACTGATAAAATGAAGAACAGGTTGTTTTAAAGCATTGTTGGTTCTCCTTTTACTCTTTGACTTCATTAACAAGTACTTTCTGACTGAAGTTGTGCAGCATAAATAAGATTCTCTCTCTTTCTCTTTCTCTCTCTCTCTCTCTCTGTCTCTCTCTGTCTGTCACTGTTTAGAGACAGGATCTTGTTATACAGTCCAGGCTAGCCCAAACTCACTAGGTAGCCCAGGCTTCTCAAACTCATGGTAATCCTGCCTCAGCCTCCTGAGTGCTGGTATCATATCACACAAAATTTGATCTTTTGATATCCACATGTTCTTGCTGAACTAAAAGCATATTCTAAAAGGTTTTTAATAGGTGACATTTACCTAAGAAATTGTGTAAAATGAGATATTTTATTCATCATGTTAGCCAAACCAGTTCTAAACTGAGTTCTAATCATTCCTGCTCCTGTGATCATTCCACTACTCCTCGATACTTTTCGAAATGAATAGCAAGACAAATTATGTAGGGCTAAGGGTATAGCTCAGTGGCAGAGCACTTGCCTAGCATGTGTGAGGCCCTGGGTTGAAGCCCCAGTACCTCAAAAAAATAAAACCCCAAAAAAACAAAACAAAAAAAGACAAACCATATGTGATTTACAAGGATGATGCATTAGAAAATAAAACTGTATGGACCCAAACAGAATATAGGTGTACCTAGAGAATACACAATAGGATTCATTATCTTTCCTTCTCACTGCTACCATCTATTTCACTTCATCTCAGCACTACTGCCACAAGTGCTTTTCTAAAATACAACCCTGGACACTTCTCTACTTAAAACCCTTTGTTGGCCTTTCTGTGTCTCTAGAAGAGTCAGTTTCCTAGAAAGATTCTAAAACCTTCCACCTCTGAGCCTCCTTCTTGGGACTAATGTCCGTCCCAAATCTGAAGCACCACTTTCCAGAATTTAGGATTTCAGGGAGGAGTTCCAATTGAGTCCATTTTCTGTTGCTATAACTGAATATCACAGACTGAGTAGTCTGTACTTTAAAAAGGTTTCTTTGGCTCATAGTTCAGATGGCTGGGAAGGGCTAGATTGGGCAGTCACATCTGGGAGTTTATTCTGCTGGTAGAGACACCTCAGGGTCACAGAAAACCACGTACTGGGCCAGAGTGTCCCTAGCTTGGCCTTTCCTCCTCTTTTTACAAAGCCACCATCTCACTGCATTAAAATCTGCTCCAGTTTGGATGTGAAGTGGTCATGGAAGACTGTGGGCTGGAGGCTTGGTCCCCTGGTGCTGCAGAGGTGGGTCTTAGGAACAGGGCTGTGAAGGTTCTGACCTCACCAATGGGTTAATCTGTTCTTGGATTCACGATGCAGCCCATAACCCTAATTTTGTGTACAAGGTACATTATCATGGGTATATAATATCTGCATTTATTAATTATAGTATTTTAGTTGATGAATTATTAATTTTAATTTTATGAGTTTTATTATATTAAGCAATGAGTACATAACAGGAAAAAATCAAAAAATAAAGTATTGAGTTTTTAATGTTTTTATAAATATAAAAATTTTAATAATTTTTATGAATTCATTGTATATGGGTTTTTTATATTTATATTTGTTGAGTGTTTATAAAAAAGCATCAGAATTTTCAACAGCAAATGTTTTTTGGTGTACAAAGTCTAAAAAAAAACCAACAGAAATGAATTCCTATATGAAATACAATGAAAATACCAATAGAAGTCTATAGCAAAAATAATCTTTACTTCACTTATCACACCTGAGCTGTCTTCATACATGACAACAGCATGTTTCATACACATGAATCCCTTACACTGACAGAACATGTGTTGTGCTTTTCTGGCCTTTTTGGAGGACATACTTGACATCTCTCTGGTCTTGCTGTTTTGTCAGGAGGTTCCTACTATATTACACAATGTGTAGTGAACAGGAACGTGAAATATCAGCGAAACAAAGTAATAAAGTTTTTGTACGTATTGTATGTTTAGGATAAACATCAACACTTTTACATCAGCTGTGTGCTTGCTTACGAAACCTAAAAGGTAACATCAGAAGTAAATTTCTATGTGAACTACAATGAAAGTACAAACAAAAGTCTGCCACGGAAATAATCTTTGCTTCAACTGTCACCCCCAAGGCAGCCCTCACACATGACAACTGCACGTTCCAAGCACACGTCTCACTTACACTGACAGTACATGTGCTTACTTTCCTTTCCTGTGTTGTAGGCCATTCTTGTCACCTCTCTTGCCTTCCTCTTTTGTCAGAAGCTTCCTACTATATTGCACAATGTGGACTCCGCAGGAAAATAAGATATCAATAAAATAAAATGTCGCAAATGTAATGAGTGCTTAGAATAGACATCAACACTGTCACATCTGCTGTGTACTTGCTCACAAAACCTAAAATATAACATCAGAAACAAATTCATGTGTGAACTACAACATAAATAGAAACAAAAGTCTACCACAGAAATCTTTACTTCAACTCTCACCCCCAAGGCAGTCTTCATACATGAAAACACCATGTTCCTTGCACACATCTCACTTACACTGATAGCATGTTTTGTTTTTCTGTTCTTTTTTGTAGGGCACAGTTGACACCTTTTTGCTTTTCCTGTTGTTGTAGTGGGTCTTTGTGATACTGGGCCTGCCTCTTCACCTGTCAGCTCTCCAGTGTGCTCCACAATGTTTTTGCATAGTTTTCTTGTACACTTATTATTTTCTTTGTAAACTATAAAACTATGTATCCCACACATAGGACTGAGTAAAACACAACCATTGGCCAATGCTTTGTGTTTCAAGTGACATTATAGTTGCTGTATAATTCATCAACATCTATCTTTGGTTTTGTTGTAGAAAGTTACTACCTCAGGCTTCAGTTTTGTGGAGGTTTCTCTGTCAATGTTTCCATCATGGTGGAATATTGACATATTGACATCAGCAGTACCAGTTTGTTTTTCTTTGCCATATACAAGGCCAGTGTTATATCTTTCTGAAATCCAAAGATTGTACTATATGATTCTCTGTTTTGAAATTGCAAACATTTCATTTTGAATTTCAGCTTTGTTCTTGTGTACAGTTCCTACACTGGTCCACTTGTGCTCTGTTAGAAAATGTAACATCAATTGGAAACTGGTAAACCAACTGTCCAATGTCACATTTTGATTAGTTTGGGAGATGGGAGCAACAAGTCTTTTCACAACATCATTTGTTTTATTATTATATGAATAAGGGCCTGGTGGCTAAGTTCTAAATTGAAAGCATAATGTCTTCAAGTCTACAAGGGCATAAGTTTTTTTGCCATATTTTGAAGGTTTTTTGACATATACAGTCTAAAGCTACAGTGGCCATGAAATGCTGTTAGTTGTTCATCAGTAGTCCTGTTTTCAGATGGTGTGTGAATTTCTTGACAATTACCCACAAACTGTTCGACCAATGAGCAGACAGCAGCCAGATTATCAGTTCCTTTTCTTTCTTGGTGGGTGCTTTAGTCATCAGACCTCAGATAATTTTGAAGGCAAGCACATCTCCTCAGTGCCATTGTAATTCTACAGACCCAAAGCCCACACCAATAAGGCTCTTACATCCA
>PVJO010017284.1:0-39622 GCA_004026905.1 Hystrix cristata | reverse complement strand
TTCCGTGCCCAGCACCATGCTGGCTCAATTCAGCTGGGCCCTCCCACTCGAACTGGCAATTAACCACCACGAAGTACAAGTGTTGGAAAGCTTCACATCACCTGTGGTAGAACCTCAACATCACTCTGTAAATCCAGGGACAAATAGACGACTTCTCGCCTTCTTTAATCATGTTCTGGTTTAATTTATTTCTGTTCTGCTACATTCTTGTGTTCGCTCCAGCCTCTCTTCACTTTGGCAACAGCCACGCTCTCACACATTGTGAGCTTCTCTTTCCCTCTCCTCGACTCCCAACCTCATCAGAGCAAGTGTTTTTGATCCTCGCAAATCACATGGGAACGCTCCCTTGCCGCGAGTCATTAGTCTATGTTCGGAACACCGTGTTACCTAGTGAAAAATCTCCATGATTTTCTTTGCCCATTGGAGCATCTGAAGTAGTCCTAAATATTAACTGTTTTGTCTTTTCCTCATATTCACAGATTAATTCTTCAAGAGTTTACTCTGTTCACTTTTTGCCCTTGCCTTTCCATTTTTGACCCCTCTGCATATGGAAGTGATTTTTCCCATTGGATATTTGTTTTGCCATTCCAATTAGGGTCTTAATTTGAAAGGATGAAACCAGGTGAGTGAAGGTAGTTGGGGAGGTTGATAGGGCTATTTAATTTACAGGTTTGGGCTTCCTCTATGATCCTGATTTCAGAAGAGATCGATAAGTTTACGGTGTATATTTGTTACTATCTATTATTCCTAAATGTCAAATTTTCAACCAGAGTAATTTATCCACTTTATCAGGAAGGATTCTAATATAATGTCCACTGTGCCCATGGTCAGTTTAATGAAAACATGAAATTGAATTTTTTACTGGGATTGAATCTTCTCTTTAAATTCACTTTTGAAGTTGTCAGTACCCTAGAGAATTTTTAAATTTTCTGAAGCCCCAGTGATTTTCAAGGTTTATCCCACTGAAAAGTAACAAATCTTCCTTAACTCTAACCATGTGGCTGTATGGAATAATGCTTCAGATTCAGCTATGTTGTTGCTTTATAAAATGAAGCAACCCATTTAACCTACTTTGATCAAGGTTTCCTCATCTATAAAATTCAAGAGTTGGGTGAAATTCTTATCTCTATGAAAATTACTTTAGTATAACGATTATAATTGATTTATACTTTTCGAGGGGACTTAGGATGCTAAAATTATAACTTTAAGGTTTTACTCTCAAAAATATGAAACTATTGTATATTAAGCACTTTGCCTTTAAAAAAAATCTTCAGATATGACTTACTATTTCTAGTAAATATACAAAACAAAAAAAGGACATGGAAATTTTCAAGTAGAAAATAGAGTTTCTGAAGTATTGGTTGCCTTGTAAGAGCATAAAGAAAGAAGATAGTAAATAGCAAACTGGAATTCAAAGTCGTGTCTGCTGTTGGATGCAGTAGTCCCTCTAAAACCTCATGATTTGCTTTCCAGCATAAGTAGTCTGTCATAAACGTGCAATGTGCCTCCACAATCCAGAGAGGAAGAGGGACAAAGGAGCAAATTACCGCAGTGTGCTGGGGTAGGTTGTATCATATGTGTATGCTACAGGTGCAATATAGAGGGCAGAATCTAGAGGGATATAGAGGACAGAAGTTACTCTAGGCATTGACCATAGCAGCACAAGAATGTGTTTGAGTGGGTATTCAAGAGGAAGACAACAGATAGAAAAGCATTCTAGGCCCAGAAATGCACAGACTTCAGAGGCATAGAGCTATAACCTGGGGAGGTAGGTAGGTGTACTATAAATTCTGGAGGGCTACAATACATATGGCACTGTACATGGCATAAATTTGGAGACATCTTCCAGGATTTGATGATTAAAATATGCTTATGTCATGTTAAGCATCTGAACTTAATTGCATACAACCTTAAGGCTTTCTGCAGAATAGTGGCAATTACAGGTTTACATTTCAGAAAGATCCCACTGGTAGTAGAACAAAGGAATGATTGTAATGGTTCAAATACTAGACCTATGAAGAGTGTATAAAGAACTATCATAATAATTTAAAAATATGCCGCTCAAAAATCTGCACACAAGGGGTTGGGGATTTAGCTTGGTGGTAAAGAGCTTGCCTCGCTAAGCATAAGGCCCTAGGTTGGATCCCCAGGACCAAAAAAAAAAAAAAAAAAAAAAAAATTAAATTAAATTAAATTAAAAAAAAATCTGCATGCAAGTGTTTATGGCAGCTTTATTCATAATATCCAAAAATGAAAATAACCAGTATGTCCTTAAAAGAGTGAAAGAATTAACGAACCATTGGTACATGTAATGGAATATTCATAAATAAAAATGAATGAACTATCAAGCCACGGAGAGAGAGGAAACTTAAATATGTACTGCGAAGTAAAAGAAGCCAGGTTGAAAAGTCTATGTACTGTATGATTCCAACTAAATAAAATTCTGTATAATAAAAATCTATACAAACAAAAATGAATTGGGGGTTGTCAGGAGCTTTGGAAGGACCTGTTAAAGAATGAATAGGGGAACTTCAGTGGATTTTTAGGGTGATGAAACTATTCTGTCTGATACTATAACGGAGAATGCATGACATTATATATCTTTCGAAGTCCACAGAAAATGCAAAAGTTCACAGAATGGGTGAACTTAGATGTAAACTGTGAAGTCTAGTTGATGAATCAGTATTGGTTCATTGATTCCAAGAAATGTACCAGGCTCATCAAAGATGTCAATAATAGTAGAAACTATGTCTGTCAGGTGAGGAGTTACATGTATCTGTACAATATGGAAAATAGAGGGGAGGATAAATTAATTTAGACAAATTGTAATCAATTTGAAAGGAATTTATAAGAAAGAATTAGAGTTAAGTAAAGGGAGAAAGATTTCAGAAGCAAAATTAGGAATCTTTTTTTTTTGTTGTTCATATCATCAATTATAACTATGCATAAGAATAAATGCAGGAGTATAAGTAAAGTAGTAGTCATCCTAGGACAGATATAGTGGCAATTTCATTATACTTTCTTGTGATAATTCATTCTAAATTTTATATAATAGATAGTTCTAGCCTTATAAAAATTCCTTATATACCATCTTTTAGATTCCAATATATTGTGTCATACTATTGTTTTATGAGGAAATGTTTGTAGATATAAAGAAAACGCTGTCTTTAAGATAATGTCTACAATACAATTTATTTGAAATAACCTGGGTTACACACTAGAGATTCGTAGATCGATGTCGCATTATACACTTTAGAAACTGAATTTCAGTGTTGGGCCTTGGAATATAAATGTTAAGCCTATATAAAAGATATTCTTATTCCATGATATTTTATTATTCTCAAAGTGTGTTTTAGATGCTGTGTGTATTATAGAACAAGATGAAAGAAAGTGCCTACTCACATGGTAAATACTATAGATAATATACACACAGACAGATACAAAAGATAATTTTAGACTGTGAAAAGCATTTATGATGGTGTGCAGGAGGTTTCTTTGGGCAGGGTGGTTAGGGAAATTGCTCTCTTAGGAGATGCCATTTAGCTAAGTTGTAAAAGGTGGTGAGTAGAAAAATCACACACAAATAAAAAGAGTATGTTCAATGGGAAAAAGTGCCAGGCAAAGGGTCTCAGGAAATACAAAGGTCTCCAGACAGGAAAACCTTTTCAAAACCAAGGAACCAAAAGAAACCAGGTTATCCACCCCATAATAAATAAGGTGATGAGGTTGGAAAGATAGGCTGATCTGATTATGTGTGGCTATACAACAAAGCATCCCAGGAACAACAGTGCAAAGCAACATTTAGTTGTGCTCACAGGTTCGGTGGGCTTTGGGCCAAGGGATAGAAAGGATGGCTTGTCTCTGGTGCAGCATATCTGGGGCCTTGTCTTCATCCTCTGGTGTGGCTCTTAGACTGGGGAGAGTTGGACACCCTCCGGACTGTTATCAGCACACATATGTGTGCTTTTCCATGTGGCTCTGGCTTTTCACAGCATTGAAGCTGATTCCAAGGGAGACCACAAGAGTGAACACATAGAAAGTAAGCATTTCAGAAAGTCTAAGCAGAAGTAGTGCAGGCTTTGATGGCTCAGCCTTTGAGGACACATAACATCTCTTCACCCATATTCTTCTGGCAGAAGAAGTCATCCAGATTCAAGAGGAAGAGTAACATACCTGCATCTTGGTAGAAGAAGTATACAAAAATTCGGGGTCATTTTTTAAAATGTGAAACACAACCAGGGGCCAGATCATGAAGGGTGTTTAAGCCACTATACAGAATTAGATTTTAATCTAGTTGCAATAAGAAACTATTGCAGAATTTCAAGTAGGAGCATTATGATCTAAGGACAATTGATTTAAGAGACTTTAACTTTATTCTATTCTACAGCTAACACTTGTAAACAGATTCCCAAGAAAAAAATTAATAAAATCTTGCTAATGGCCATAAGTTAAAAGAAACTCTTGTTACTTCTCATTTTTCTTCAACATGCCAAAGTAGATATTTTTGAACATACATTATCCTATTATAGAATTTCACAAGTTAGGAAGATCTTTAATGCGATATAGTAAATCTCTCTCATTTACATGATGAGAAAAATGTGATTCAGAGAAGTTAATGACTATAAATGTTACACAGCAAATCACCGGGAGATTCTAGTCTAGGTAACGAATGAAAAATTTAAGCGGAGAAAACAAAACAAAGCAATACTTAAATATTATGCTGTAGTCACATACTACGCAATTACCCCTTACTGGTTTCCCAGCTACAATACATTTTCAAGCATGATAGTTGATATAGTCATCATTAATTTATAAAATAGTAAGAGTAGACATTATTACCTTCATTTTATAAGTCATAAACCTTACAGCCTGGCTTAGAAATGTGAATCACCTCCTTTCCATTTTAAAATTTCCTACTCAAATGGAGATCAGGAAGATAGTCTTGTCAAAAAAAGGGAAAGAAATCAGACATATAACAGATACAGACTATATATATACTCACTATCAAACATGGTGTGATAAAGCAAAGAAGTGTTTGAAGGATTCCAATGTCTGCAAATATCCATAATTGGTCTTTTATGTATAATTTATGGAGAATATTGGCTAATTGTTCCTTTCAGTCTGATGTGGCATTCAGGTTATGGTTAATTAGTAATAAAATAATTCCTGCAGCTAATAGAAGAGATAAAAGAAGAACAGCTATAATTACTACAGATCATGGGAGTAGCAGGGTTAGATACCGTGTTATAGCAGGTGGTTTTATAATGATATAAGTTGTAATAAAGTTAATAGCACCTAAAATGGAGTATACTCCTGCACGATTTAGTGAGAAAATTGTTACCATATAAAATTTTTTCACAGGAAAATGCTTCAATTTGAAACACACTGATAACAGGAAGAACGCTTTTTGATATCTTTATTCCAGTATCCAAAAAAACTTAGCAAATGATATCCACATGGGAAAGTTCCTGCTTCTTTGTAGAGTGCTACTGCGAGCCTTCTGTTTTGCTTGATACCTGCATCTGCTCTGGTGCTTACACAGCATCTCCTCTGTCCTAGGTTCTCAGTGGACTTCAGAAGTGAGTGAAGCACAGTTTTGTAAAGCAAATATTGCAGGGTCACTAAGATTGTTTATTGAAAGTAAACTACAGTTACAGATTCCTTGTCAATTAATATCTGTCCAAATCCCATGTCTTTCAAATTTTCCTTCTCTACTTTTCTGATCTACTTTAATTATCTTGGCCTTCATAGTTGAAGATCAAAATAAGAAAAATGGCCAATTATTTTGAGACTTACAACTTAGTGTTTTTCTCATTTTGCATAGTTTCTGTAAATACAATCATGAAAAATCATTTATAATTTTTAATGGAAGAAGGCTTCAATTTGATATACACTTATGAGAGTAGGGAAAATCTACTGAGAGATAAAGTATGAAAAAAAAATCTTTGATTTCTTGGGGTTTTTGCTTCCAGCTTGAGAGGCAAGATAAACCTTCAAGATACAGTTTAAAAAATAATTCTAGTGAGTTTAAGAGCAAAAATATATGCTACAAGGTGCAGATACTGTTTTGAGTTTAGAAAAATCAATAGAAGACAACACTTTTGAAAGCAATTTAGATATACCCAATTTGGACTGTAGCCACAAAGCCATTCTTACTCAAAGTAATATTAAAAATCTGAACTTAAAGTAGAGCTTATTCTAAGCCTTAAAGGACATACAAATCACACTGACAGAAGGGCATTTAAAGGGAAGTTCTTAGAACCCTGGCTAAAGATTTGATCCTAACCAGTGGTAGAGAACAAGATCAAATAGAGAAAAAATTGGGGGTGAACTTTCGAAGTTAAAGGTAATAGTTTAAAATTAGATCTAAATGAATAGGGAGTTGAAAACTTTAATCAAGAAAACAGAGTCCAGGCAGCAAATTATTGCCTCCTTTCAACAAAATACAGTAGAGAACATTTATGCATCTCTGCCTTTTGCTAAAATGTCTGTTTTCTACTTTTTGAACCTGGATTTGAATGTGTGGTTTCCTTTGGCCAAAAGGGCACAGTATATTTGATATAAGCAGAGGTTTCCATAGTTCTTATGAATTTTGCCTTGCCTTTTGCTGTTCGGAGTACTTAGGCCACCACAAGAACAAGCCCAAGTCAGACTATGGAGAAGGAAAGCCTGTTCATTCTAGACACTTCATAAATATTAGCTGATTGTTCAGGCATGTGAATAAGGCCATTCCAGAATTTCTAGAGACTGACAAAATGACAGCTGACAGCAGACAGGAGCCAGGATGCTGAAGACCAGAAGGACCACCTAATTTGCCCTCAGAATTGTGAGAAAATACATGGTGGTTGTTTTTGCTTCCAAATCTTGGTGTGGTATGTAAAAGCTGACTGAAAATAGAAATGGTAAGCAATTTACAACTTCATGCAGACACTAGTAAATAAATAGTATAAACCAGTATCAGCAGGATTATTGACCAAATCTCCTCCATTCCCAAGATGAGGTAGTGTAACACTCTTCCATCCTCTCTCTGCATGTCATCCTGTGGTGTATTCCTTAGTATCTACCACTAAGCTATATACTCTGAGGGGCGGAGATAACTTACAGTTCAATTCTCAAATCCCCAGTATCTTTCAATAAATTTGTATTGGATAAAATGACTTAAATGATTGCCACGACAAAGAAGAGACACACATATATGTTTCTCAATGCATTCATGAATACCCTTAAATTAGCCTGCAATCTTTGCTATACTGATTATTTCTCAAGACCATTAAGGAAGACATGTATCCTACCATATGTCAATCTATTTGATACCCACAGTTGTCTTTCTAGATGCAACTATGACTTTTCCTCCAAGATGTATCCAGTGCTCCACTATTGTTTAGCTGACTCAGGCTATTGGGGGTAATTCTCTCCTAAGTTGGATTCACATGGGCACCTCCAGTTTGCCATGACACCATGTATAAATCTGGATATTAATTTTGGTGCAATGTAATCACATTAAAATGAGAATTTGTGTTCTTATTTAGCTATGTCTTACATTCCTGCCTTTTCTCCATAACCAGAGAGTTTTTATTATTTTCAAAATATCATGTGAATGGCAACATGTTGGGCTTAATTTTCTTGTCAGTTATAATTAGAATCATTTCCAAACAAACAGGAAAACATCTTATTCCATTCAATAGCAACATAATACCAAAAAGAAATCTATCTGATTCAATTTTTCTGAAATGTAATTTCTACTACTTTGTGGTTTTTTTCCATTATAGATTCAGTTTATTTTGTTTTGTTTTGTTTTGTTTTGTTTTGTTTGGCTCTCAATTACTTGCTCCCTAAGGAAAATCTTATAAGTAGACTTAAATCTACATTTCCACTGAAAGAACATTTAGAAAATGATAGTTAAAACTACGAATGATGACCTGACAATGAAGTATCTCCTTTCTGTCACATCATCCTACTCTCTAACCCATTCCTAGAAAAGCGAGTGCATATTATGTAACTAGTACTGAGGGTTATACCCATGTTTTTAAGGTGAAAGAAAAATCTTTAGTTAGTCACAGATAACAAACTCAGAATTGAAAAACACATTTCCTCAGTTTTGTAGCCTGGAATGTAATTTGGTCTTTGTGATCTCAGGTTTCTTATTATATTGAACCAATTTTGATTGTGTCCCAGCTGTAACGGCCCTGCTTTGGCTCTTACCAGCTGAAACCAAACTGGAGTAGCTTTCCAAAAACAAGTCTATGTCATCATCTCCTCTGACTGGGGAGGGGCAGACCACTCCCAGCAGGCAACAGGGGCCTCTCTGCCTTATCTGTATGCAGAGCTTCTGTGAAGGCAGCAGCAGTGCGGGATCCTCTCCACATGCCTTATGGGTTTTCTTTAATAGCTACAGTACATTTGATTTACGGCTACTTCAGCAAACTGCTGTACTCATTATCGCTGTTAAGTCGAGGCACTCAGATCCTTTTGCTTTTCACATGCTCTATGTTACTGCAACTTTTAAGGGACTCTAGTGATATATCATTGACAAAATCAGAACAGCGTTAAATTTTTCAGTCCATAGTTATTCCAAACTGGATATAGAAGATGTTGTGTCTCAAAGCTGCCAAGGTACTCAGACTGCAATAATAAAATTCTTATGAATTAATTTAAACAAAAGTTAGGTAACTGTTACTCTAACAAATTTGATGGCAAATTGTCTAAAATATTTCACGTACAAACATTAGGAATAAAATGTACTACCTAACACTTGAAATATCCTGAATGCTTGCCTACAAAAATGTTGACCTAATAATTAGAAAAATGCATGTATCAAGAAGAGGAGTGGCTTCCTTAATCAGAGGACATGCATGTTTGTATTTTATTAATTGAAAGGGTCAAAGTTAAGCTACTATCATACTCAGAGGTGAATTAATTCACATACCGAGTGATTTATAGATAAATCTTAGAAAAACATGATTGACTATTTTTAATCATCTCACCTTTCCTCAACTTATAAGCAAAATAAAAATCTACTGAATAGCTGGACTGGTTCAGAGAGCTAAATCTTCCATCATGTGTTTAGAAAAAAACAGCCTCCTTTCCAATCAATATGTGTCTGAATTAAAAGTATTTCCTGAGGTTGCATTGGTAAAGGATTTAATTGTAGGGGCTGGGGATTTAGCTCAGTGGTTAGAGTGGTTGCCTTGCAAGCACAAGGTCCTGAGTTCGATCCCCAGCCCTGTCCCCCAAAAGAATTTAGTATTAGTATTTCAATATCAATGATTTAATTTGAAAAAATGTTGTATTTACTTCTTTATATATCATTGCTTGGCACTACACTGTATTTTATAGTGCATGTTAAAGCAAGAGCTGGACAAGATGTTCTGTTATTTTGGGAATTGATCACAGAATTCTATTACGAAATAGTATTCTTTTTATTAGTAATGTATGTGATATACAATAATTGCACTCACCTTAAAACAGAGTTACATAGACATATGGCATCTTCATAATTTTTAGTCCTCCTTCCCCTGGCCCCCTGCCATCCTCCTCTCTCTTCTCTTCCCTAGTTTTCCTTTTCATCTCCACGAAGTCTATCTCTCTGTTTCCCACTTCTCTTTTTTATTTTGTTCTTTGAATTATTTATATTTATATTTCTCATACAAGACAAACCATGTGATATTTGGTCTTCTGTGTCTTATTTCACTTCATATTATAGTCTCAAGATCCATTTGTTTTCCTACCCAATTTACCCTTATTTATGGCTGAATAATACTCCATATTGTATACATATATAAGTAGTATACCAGATTTTTGTGAAACAGTGCTCTTTCACACTGTTCTACCCTAACTTAGTGGGACTATTTGGTTTTAATAGTGGAACACACTGGGATATCTGTAACAGTTTTGGCATTTGACATGTCAGTGTGGTGACTGACATAAAACATATGTGCACTAGGAAGGTCAGCGCGGCCAAAGGAAAAGGTGAACTTGTTGGTCTAGGAGTTTGGTAGAAGGCGAGTGAAGAAAATGAAAAGAATTTCTAAATTAGAAGAAAATCTAGTGATATTCGACTGAGATATTTTTCCATCGCAATTACTATTTGATCCTGTCTTTGGTTACTGTATCATTTTTTGTGTGTGATGTAATGAAATTTCCCCTTCTCCATTCCAGCACCACTGACCTCAAATTTTGTTTAAAAGTTGTACATACCTAAATGGCTTGTGAGTATAACTGGGAAAGGAAGGTAGGGGATTAAGCAGGTAATTTGAGGATTATTTTTGAATTTTATAATATAATGGTAGATGAAAGATGTAGAAAGATAGTGGAATTTTAGCTGCTGTAGTATTATTGTTATTATTGAAAACATTTAACAGTTAATGTAACAAGGTAACACTAAAAAGAGGTAATAGGAATCAATAACTGGTATGTCCATGATGCAGTAGCTGAGATTAAATCAGACTTTGGGATCACTGAGCAAGGATTGAAAACATCAGGATATAGTGTAGACTGTAGATTGGAATATGAATATTTGAATACAGAGCACACTGTTTGGGTTTAGAAAATGTCTAAGAATTGAAAGCAGGAGTCTCAGGTATAGCAGACAAATGAATAAAGGAGTTCTAGTGGTAGATGGGTGTGTGTGGTTGGTGAAGTGAGTTTTTGGGCCAAAATAATTTAGGGACAGAAGAGAAGTCATATTGACATTTGGAGTCAGGTAGAAGTTTTTGTATGTCATTTCCAAAAATATCCTTTGATAGATTACTTACTGTTAAATGTCGTCTTCCTAAAACTCTCATTGTGTGTGTCTAGCAAGCAAAATAATAGTGACTGTCCAGCATTCTTTGAATCTCCAGTAATGTGGGTGGTATCAGTGTTGAGATACTTCCCAAGGAGATACTGGAGTCTTAAGGCACAGGATTTTCTGCAAGAAAAATGCTATTTAACTAGGAATTCAACAAATATTTTTGATTTTACATTATTTGCTGGGCTGAACGGCATAGGCACAGGTAAACTTCTGGGAAGATCATACCCTCCCCCGAGTGTATCTTGGATTCTCCCTGCTGGCAGTTCCAATTAATTCTCTGGAAAGAGGCTGCTGAGAAAAGCGGGCAGCTGGGTGAGAGGGGAGCTTCTGCCTGTGGGATAGTCTGTGGGGGAGGACAGTGACCAGCAAATCCTTCTGTGTCTGGGGCCACTCTGAGCTCATCGGTGACAATGCGCTCTCAGGAACTTGTTCCTTTCTAGGAAGATCAGGACGGCGGGTTACACGGCGGGTTTACCAGGTGGAGTTTTCTCCTGTGCTCCAGGCTGAAACTTGGGAGGCAGCATCCAAGCGTGCTCTGGTTGAGGCTTTGAGGAGGTACACTGGCCCCCCAAAGGAAAGACTTTCCTGGGTTGTAAAACTGGCAAGCACCTGGGAGAAAATCTATTCTTAAAGGGGCAGAAATGTTCTAAGAAAAGTAAGGTCAGAAGCCTTAGACAGAAAGAAGCCTGGCTGAAGTTGAGTCAAGCTGAGGGGAACATCAAGATCGGCTTGTCACTGTGACACTATGCATTAAGGATCTTCAAGATAAGATTTTGCTCCAGGCATCCTCTTCCTTTTTTTGTTCTAGGTCCTGTTTATTTGCTCCCTCCAAGAAACCTTCCTAGGCTTGTCTTATAAAATGCGGCAATACCACCTCACTACTCTCAAAGTACCTGTCACATATACCATTAGTTGTTCGTTGGCCATCATTTGAGTGGGTTGTCCACCCCCAGTGTTAAACTGGGGAGAGCCTGCACATCGCTATCTATATCTCTAGCACTCCACAGAGTGCTTGGCACATAGTAACTAAGCCATAAACGTTCCTTCAATAAACAGATGAGCAAGGGAATCGGGGGCAAATTAATAATAGAAAAAAAGAGAGAGAACATTTTAAGGGTATAGTTTCAAATAGACCATTAAAAATGTTTTTAGCCCAAAATTAATTTTGCCTACAAACCTGTGCTCTTGGTGTATGTCCTGTTGTCACTGCTGGTGGAGGACTGTGCCGTGTAGGAATGACACCTCTCCCATTCAGCTGTAAGTTCACCAAAGAAAAGGGCTTTTCCTGCCCTCATCGGACCAAGGAGAGGCAACGGATAAATGTGGAGAAAGCTCATTCAGTTATGTCCTTGAACAGACTGTTTCCAATGATACGCGAACAATGGAACTATTGGTATTCTGTATGGAATCCCCTTCCACCCCTTTGGAAAAGTTCAGTTCTTCATGAAATTTGTTTCTAGTGAAAAGGTAACATGAAAAGGTAACATAAAGAGTTAACTCTGGGAAAGCAAAACTCTTACAGAGCTGAGCTAAAACATCAATCCCTACTTGTGTCTCATTTGACATATGTTTACACAAGGCTATTAGTACTATTACAGTAAAAGTCATAAAATGTTGGAGTCTGACCCAAAACAATAACTACTTACTTATCCTATAGAAGGTTAAAGGCTGCATAGAATAACAAGATTCAGTTTCGCTGAAGAGTCTGATTTTCTAAATGTTCCACCGTATCTATAGAGCACTTAATTGCTTCGTCAGACATTACTGCTGCCCCCCAGCTCATGGAGTCCAGCCTGCAGTCAATAAACCAGAGCCCTGTGTACTCCCCTCGTTCTGCCTTCCTCCCTTCCATGACTGCAACGCTCATGGATTCAGTCAGCTGAACAATTCAACACCTCTTCATAGCCACAGAATGTTTTCAGCCTTTGAGAACTATGTGAAATTTAATAAAATAAACATAGCTAATTAAGGAACGCTATGACAAAAGCCACTGCACAAAAGTTGACATCTGGCATTTTAATTGCTGTCAGGTGTCAGCTGAGCCAAGAGAGTTTTCTATTCCAGCTTTAAAAATAGTAAGAGTAGAGGTATTTCTTACTACTTCAGAAAAATACTTTTCACAAATCTACCTCATTTCTTCTTCCCTTTGTGTTAACATTAAAGGAATCCAGTATTGCTTTTTACTGAGATGATCAATAAGCACATCTAGGAAATGTAACAGAAATGTCTATGCCTTTTATTTTCAATCCGGGATACTTACTTACATCAAGTTGAAAAGTCTCAGATTCAAATTGAGATAAATGAAAGCATCATGATTTTATTTAAGATTGTATTTTCATAAGTCTTATGAAGTGCTGAGCATACAGGTGGGAGATTTCATGTCTCTAGTAATACACTCAACCGACTTTGGCTTTAGAATTATGGACATTTACTCCCTCATGTAACAATCTAGTGTTCATGGACTGAGTAGTGTAATGGTGTGAGGCTACGATCTGCTTCTTTGTAAGTTCCTTGGTTTTCAATTCTTGGTCTCAAGACAATAATCACAACACCACCCATTGCTGGTTCTTTGTATACAGGGCTCAATGCATGGAGATTTGTGTCATTTTGCCCAGTGATATTGACCATGGTGAGAAATAAAATATGTATTTCATGGACGTCTCCAGGGTACTTGCTGTCCTTGTAGTCACGAGGTTTTCCACACAGACCCATAAACTGTGCACTCACTGGGGAGAAGGACCACAGTTGGCTTCCGTTAGCCATCTTCATTTGTTTGCCGGGACCGGAGAGGGCCCACCTTCCTTGACAGCACTGCAATAAACTGAGCTCTACTGTGGAGAAAGGGCGGCTTACAAGAGCTGTTAGCTGGGCAAGCAAGGTAAGTGCTGGTGTGTCAACTATCAAATGAGGTGACGCATGTGGAGATAAAATGTAAACCCACTTACAAATTTATAGTCATATTATTAACGACTTGAACCAATAAACAGCACAAATAAACAGTAGTGTTCACTAGGCATGTGGATACAAACAACTAAGTTATATAAAACCATATTGTCCAGATTTTATAGGACTTTAAAAAACCTCCCCATGTGGTTTTAATGAGAATCCTCGGGACCACTGTTTGAGGTGATAATAATAAAAGCAGAGGCAGCGAAGACTCAGAAGACATGGACTCTAGCAATATACGGTGGATTAGATATATGTGTTTTCTCTGCTGTGTTCTGAAACCCCGAAGAAAACAAATGTGTTTAGAAACAAAAACAATTTTTTAAAAAATATTTAGTATGTGAAAGACATCCACAACATTTGGGTCAATAGAAAGCAGATGGGGAAAAAACAAAACAGAAAGGGCTGAGCGCCAAATGCTTACAGGTCATGTATGGAAATCAACAAATTTATAAGGGCTTTTACAGTAGAGGGACAGGACAAAGTTTTTAAAAATCAGAAATATTGATAGCATTTGTGTGAATACAGAATGACGAGTGGATACGACAAGTGAAAAATTAAATACAAGTTATACAAGCCATGATTAGATGCAGGAATCTTTTCCTATGGAAGGCAAGCAACTGTTCCTTCTTGGGTTTGAAAGAAATATGCAAAATTATTCTCTGGTTAGCCAGCCAGGCTCTGGGAACACTAGGCAAAGATGAATAACAAATAAAGCAATGCATTGCTGGAAGCAAATGACTTAATTGAAAATCTAAATAAGGAACAAAGATACACCTATTTCCCCTTATTGTGACAGCTGAAGAAATGTTGCTATGTTAATGCCTTCTCTCACCGCCCTACCTGAGAGAGGAGGTGGGAGATAGCTCTCTGGGGAAATAGGCCAGCGGAGGAGAACAAACCAAGAGATGCCAACGACAAGAGGCTCTGAAAGCACTCAGCCCACAGTGCAATGATCTGCTGACTAAGTTTACTCCGTGCACACCAAACTCCACTAGGCTTTCCGGCATCTCATTGTTAACTCTTATTCTCAGTTACGAGGAGGAGCCAGTAATTAAAGAAATACTAACAAAAAGTGACTGACAGGTGACTTAAAGAATGGTACTTAAAGAAATACTAACAAAGAGTGAGATCAAAATAAATGTACAATCAAGTAAAAACACACACAGAGAAAGCAGATTCATGGCTATATAACACAAGTTAAAAAAATGTAATAGTACAAAGGTGAGTGATAACATCAAGAAAGTATAACAAAAAATTGAAAAGTAAATTAGCAAATTGTAGAAAAAATCAGAAGCTTCTTCAAAAAGTCCAAAACTCAGCTAAGAGAAATCGCAAAAAAAGAAAATAATATCCAAAATAAAATAAGGGGAAAATAACCTTCAAAATGTCACTGTCCTGACAGCCAACTATTACCTGATTGACTTTTCTATCAAATGTCTACCATATTAGATGGAAAGAGACCCAAGTATTTTACATCATAATAAATGTGAGACACCAGGAGATAAGAGATACCCTAAAAGCTTCCTGAGAGAACATTATCACCACTACCAAATAACAAGAATGAATGCCATGTGCGGGACCACAAAACAAATTTCTACCAGATTTCTCAACTGCACACTGGAAGAATGAAACACCTCGTTAAAAGAGCTGATGGAAGATAATGTCAAATCTATACTCTCTATGAGCAAATCAATGAGAGAAAGAAGATATAGTCAGGAGTCTGGCCCTTATCATCTATTGAAATGAAGAAATAAATCAAAAGACAAGATACAGACTCCAGAAAATAAGATTGCTAAAAATGTTTCCACAGTGGTTATAAAACTAATACACTGGGTTATAGCTACATGTCAGGATTGGAGCAGTAGATTGGAATGATCCAGAATAGTTCTTTCAAGTAAAATGGGTATTCTGCCAGGTACCTGGTATATTTTATTATATTTAGAGTTATTTTAAAGTTCTCTTGGAGAGTTTAGGGAAAGAGTAGTGATAGGTACAAAGTAAAGTAAGAAGATGGGGGAAAAGAGGCTAGTGTATTTAGAAACATATATTGACACTTTTACAGGGAATATCGAAGAAATAATTTAATATGCAAAATGAGAAAAAACTGATTTCACTTTAGATTCATTTTATGTGTAGTTAATTAAGTACAATTTGTAAACTGTCACTCCTCTCTTTGTCATATTTTGCAATTTGTCTCACTTTTCTAAAATGTATTTCAGTTATAATGGCCCACTGGCCTCCAAATGAATTTAGAGGTTATTTAATGACAGAATTTGAAGTAAAATAATTTGGCAACAATTTTTTCCCCCCAAACTAATGTGAGAAACATGTCAATTATTGAATAGAAAAGAGAAGAGTCAAATTTTACTTTACTTGATAAATGCAACTTAATTTCATCCCTTTTCTAATTCTTTGAATAGGCGCTCACTTATTTCTCAGGTTATAAGTACAGTTTTAAAAATTAAAACAAAATAGAATATATAAAGCCCAGCTCAGAAATTTAGTACTTCTTTGAGGGAGAGTTATATTTCTGATTTTGTACTTTGCTTCTGAAAGAAGGACATATATATATTATTTCTACCCACAGTAGAAGTATTTCTGCCCACTTACAAGTATTTCAATAACGATGTCTAACACTGAAAAGGATGAAATAGAATATTAACATGTTATTTGGAAATATGTAAAAGAACACACAAAGTGAAAGTAGTTGTCAATGAATTAATTTTTCCTCCAGAAATTTTGTGAATGGTATATGAGTCCTTAAAATACTATACACATACTACCTAATAAAAACTGATTAAATTTAAAATTAAAAATTACAAGTAGTTTAAAGGTGAAAAGCAGAAAATTATAATCTCACAATATAGAGAAAGTATCTTGAAGTATTTTATCATTTCATGTTTATAGATATACATTCTTTTACAAAACCTACATAATACTGTACAGTTGATTCTGATTTTAAGATGACATATTATGAATATTTTCCTCGATATTATTCAGAAAATATGTGAAAACGCACAGAAACCAGTTCCTTGTTCTTTACATCAATAAACCTAGCTTGTTCTTCTCTGTGTATTCACTCAGCTGACAAACGTTTCTTGAGTCTTACAAAGTGTCAGTCAGCATCTGCTCAGCAATGAGGACTAAGCCATACACAAGAGAGAGGTGGTCTTTGTCTTTAGCACGGCTGCAAACTACCAACAAAGACTACAGAAATAAATTACCTGGGTACAAGTGGGATTTGTATTTACTCCAAGTAAGTATTTGATACTGCAAGTATTTAATGAAATCTAATCTAGTAAAGTCTCCTGAAGAAATGACATTTAACCCGAGGTTTTAAAGAGGATCCTGGAGCAAAGAAACAATCTATTGTTCATGGTCCATATGTGTTCAGCAAAGCAGTTATTTATAGGGATACCGAAAAGTCATAGATCATATATACTTGTTCTAAATATGCCTGGGAGTAGAGCTTAAAATTAACTGATGCCCTCATCTCCTTCGATGGTCCTGCCTTAAGATATGTACAAAATAGTAACCTGAATTGGTAACAAGACTAAGTAAACTTGTATTATTAAAGTATGATTTTAATTAAATTCATAAGTAATTTTACCTTATGTTGTAAGGTTTCGGTTTAGGTAATGTAGGGATTTAATCTGTTCCGTGGTTTCAGGTTGCTTGGTATGTTTTCTAACTGAAGGAGGTGTAATCTGACAGGAGTCATATACCAGTTTTAAGTCGGATATAATAATTTGCAAATTTTTATTTTACTCTTGCTCTTGTTCTGTTCATCATATTTGATAAGGCATTACATTTTCCAGATAAGGCATTATATTTTCCCATATGGAGAATATTTTGTCACAATTGTATTTCTCTCACTTTATTTCTCACACATTCAGATGAGTTTACACTCATTTTTAAAGAATAATTCACAATTGTGATTTATAAACATATTCAGATACATATTTGTTATGACCAAGTAAATTAGTCCACTTCAGTTACAGACAAAGTAATGAAACTAATCCTGCTTATTGAAGTTGTAATACTAAATATGAAAGGAAGAAATATAAAGTACTTATTCAAGTGATTTGTAGCTCTTTAAATCTTTGGAAATGTTTTCCTATAAACAAGCAACTTTAAGTAGCATTTTGTCTGGGTTCATAAATTAAGATTTTAAAACGTGTAATTTCATTTAATTCAAGGTAATAGATGACCCAATTAATTTACAAATACTCATTGTGAGGACTGTACAGAATAATTCATTAAAGAGAAATAGTTGTAAGTTTTTCAAATACAGAGACCGAGTTATTTGCTCCATTTTTATTCTGTTTAGTAACTTGAAAAATGGAATGACTGAAAGATAAAACCCCAGATAATGATGTCCCCAGATAATGAGGAATATTTAATAGTGGGCATAAAATATAAACTTTAATCATTACTTCATCCCCCTTCTATTCTCCTTTTATTTTCTTTCCCTCCTTCTCCTGTACTTATTTTCCTCCTCCTTCTTTAAATAATAACATAGTGGTAGTGATTTTGTAAGATATTTTTATGTAGTTCTCAGTCTAAAATTTGTCCCATCCTCCTAAAAGCCACGCCTGCTTCTGTCATCACAAGAATTGAAGGCAAGGTTGAGAGGAGACGAGAAAGAAAAGCCATTCTCGAGCATTAGAGGTAATTGTAGCAGGCATGTGTGGTTTTAAAGAAAGTGAGCCATAATAGCTTCAAGCCATACATATATCTGAAATAGTGAGAACAAAGTAAATGTATCAGTATAAGCTTTGTTTATACAAACTCAAATGTGATGTAAAATAAGCTATTATTATTTTTAAGGTATACTGTATTATTGTGATACTTTTCACTACAAGTCCAGAAAAATGAAATAAAAGTGATTTCAGTGATAATGAACTTACTGTCTACCATGTACGAAGTTCAGAGGTGAGTGGTCAGTCCATGGCTAGCTGTGGGTGTGGAGTCCATTCCTTCAGATCCTGAATGGTGTCTTCAAGTCGTCTCCTTCTTGCTCCATCAGGTTTAGAGTAGGCTTTTGTCTGCAGACCTCCCCACAGCCATCTTTCTAAGCAAAAAAATTCTCCAACAGCCGATGCAGAAAAAGAGAAGTTTCTTCTCTCATGTTGTTCTTCAGGAGGGAGTTAATTACTACCAGACAATGTAGACATTTATTTGCCTTCTTCATGTATAAATTGATAAACGACTGTAAGAACCTCAAATGGGCGCTTATTTTTTGCCTGAGATTCTTCTTGCCTCTTCTTTAACTTGTGAACTTATTGAACAAAGAATCATTGATATTCACTTAATATGAAAGGATCAGTGTATGATGTCTTCCTTCAAACAGTTAATAGCTACGTGGTTAAATGCCAACTCATCACATTCTTTATAATAATTGGATAGTGCTACCACATACCAGATTTTTACTAACTAACCAGTAATTACTGGTCATAGTGCCTTAAAGAGTAGGTCCTTTGTATGTATTATCTTGCTTTGATCAAGGTGGAGATAAAGAAAAGGTAATGTAATCAAATAAGAACTTTATGGTTTGATATTTGGAAAGGTAAACGCCATAATTTTTCTAAAAATTTATGTTAACCACCTCAAGGAACCTAGTAGAAAAAAACTTTAAAAAATTTTTTTAAAGTGAATTCAGGGGCTGGGGGTATAACTCTGTGACTGAGCACTTGCCTAGTGTGTAGAGGTCTGGTTTCAACCTTGGAGGAGGAGGAGGGGAGAAGGAGGAGGAGGAAGAAGAAGCAGAAGAAGAAAACAGAAGAAGAGGAGGAATAGGAAGAGGAAGAAGATGAGGAAGAGGCAGAAGAGGAAGAAGAGGAGGAAGAGGAAAAGAGGAAGAGGAAGAAAATGACTCAGTTAATTTTTTTTCTATTATTACTGGTTTGGTTTTCAATCATTAATAAATCAAAATCCTAACTATAGTTTTAATGATTTTATGAACTATGAAGTATTATATACAAGTTATTACTATACTAAACAATATAAAAAAGCACTTGCTTTTTAAAAAGTATGCTCTTTGCAACATAGAATGAGTTTTACTTCCATCCATCTCAATCGGATTTAAATATTTTCTTGGTTCTTTTAAGCCCTACTGACTGAGAGCCTTGTCTACTGCCTACCTGAAGAGTGGATGGGGCATAAGGAAGACTGCAGTGTTCAGGATCCTAACTAGTACCTTTAACCTCAAGGGCTCCAAATACAAATTGCATTTTTGATGAAGGACTTTAGGGGCTCACCTTCTTAATGATGGTGAATACTTCCTAAGTGCTTTCTCCGAAATTGTTTACCAAGTAGGATACATTGTATAAGTGTAGGGGCTAGATGTGAAGAGTGGCTGTATACTGGAATTCAAGGGCAAGGCACACAGAAGATGTGCCAATATACCAGTGCCAATATTATTCCCTTTACTATTTGTATAATATTGAAGAACTTAATAAATTTAAGCTTCTTTTTAATCTATAAAATGGGTATAATTATAATTGCCTTTCAATGTTGTCAATAGATATAATGTTGCAAGGAATACAAGAGGCATTTAACTCACAGGGGGTATTATTATTCAATAAGCAAAATTTATCAGTCTTCTATTATTTCAGCCTATACTACTTAATTTCACTCATCAAATAGATATCAGAGAAAAAGTTTGATAGTTTGGAAGAGACCAGAGAGATCACCTCATCTGTCAAATTTCAGACATTTGAGCAAATAGAAAAACTGAAAAAAAAAAAGAAAAAAAGAAAAACTGAAAGAAAGAAAAAAGAAAAACTGAAGCCCAAGCTTGGTAAGATTCTTATGCTGAATTTCAAACAGACAAATATTAAATACAAACTATATTTCATGCAAGGAATACATCGCAATAGGATAAACTTATTATTGAAATATTAATATTTAAAACTTATTAAGATAATAATATTAATAATTACATCTATTATCATAGAGATGACTATGGGGAAACCAGTGAGCAGAACTTAGTCCTTGAACATTCCATTTCAAATGTCATTTCATGTGAATAAAATTTCTTAAAGGAATACTGACAACATTCCTCAAACACCAAATCCAAATGAAAAGATAGTATTTACTTCTCTTACAGAGCTCTTTATAAATTTAAGTACATGGGAAGTATTTTTGATTCAAATTTTATACTCATCTAAAAAAGCAGATTATATCCCTCCCTAGGACTGTGATCTACAAAAAGAGAAACTATGTCAACCCTGTGATTTTTAGCAAATTTAAGAAGAAAATTCTTGATGCAATTTTTATGACATACATTTGGTGTATTATAAATACATTTTGTATATTTGAAATGACAAATCCATATTTTTCAGTACTGTGAAATAAGATGTCGCTCCAGCAAAGAGAAAATCATTAAACTAAGCAAGTTGTTTCTATGATCTTTCATTCACTTTCAGTGTTTCCTTAACTCTGCAGTCCATTCAAGGATGATTGTGTGCAGTACAGAATAAATCGCATATGGAAGTGAGAAACACAGTTGTTTATAACCATGTCCTCAGACCACTGACATAGTTTTATCTTCAGTGCATTTTGAGTGCAGCCAACAGTTTTTACTCTAAAGGAAGAGGATCCGCACCCCTCATCTGTGCCTTTTTAAATTTTTTGACAGCTGATACGATTTTTCTCTGCAAAGTCATCGGCTGATTAGGTTGTTGTTACTCAAATACCCAGAAAGCAGATGAGATGACCCCTGCCAAATGTAGCCCACTTGCCTTCGATGTATCCCAGCTTTCTCCATCAAATAAACTCTCTAACAGAAAAGTACAATAAATAATAAATAGAAATGAGGGCCAGGTGTTGGGTTGGGGCGATAAGGGCTAGGTGTATTGTTCTAAAGTTCTCATAACCAATGAAAGTTGGACCCATAAAAGTAGATCACTCTAGGGGTTGAGGATTAGCTCAGTGGTACAGTGGCTGCTTAGCAAGTGCAAGGCCCTGAGTTTGATCCCCAGCACCCTCCCCCCCCACCAAAAGGCAGATCACTCTGCCAGAAAAATGTGTATCTATAAGTGAGTCTAATAAGAAATTTGCCAATGAGGAGAAAGTTGGAGATATATATTTGTTAAAAATTCCATGTAGATTTTGTGTATGGAGGAGGAAGATCAGTACTAAAAAACTGGGGAGACTGTATTTAAAAACCATGTATGAAGAATACTGTATTTTTTGTGGATGCATATATACATCACAAAAATAAAAGTCAGGAAATATTACAAATTTGTGATATTGGTTTTCTGTAGACAATGAGAAAGGACTGGAAAAGAAAGGAAGGAAGATTTCTTACTTGATGAAAATTTTGTAATTTTATAGGAAAAATAAATGAAGTAAATCTACTTGTGCTAGCCAGTTTCTAGAAAAGTTGGCAAAGATTATCTAATCATTTTCGTATCCTTGTTTAACTTTGGAGAGAAGATTTAAAGATCCATGCCTTATTTTTTTTAAGGAGAAAATTCTTGTTATTTTCCTCTTCTGCTTTTTGTTATGTTTTAATTCTCGAAAGAAATAGAAATAGAATGAAAAGAAACCAGTCTATTTCTCTATCATTTTTCATTTATCTTTTCTATTAATCTCTCCATTTTAATGAAGTTTTACATGAGTGTTTTTATTATTATTATTTTTAATCTTCGGCCAGCTTTCTTCTTTTCAGGCATAGAACAATGCTTCACTCACAAAGCAAAACAAATTCAGCTTTCTTGAGGGAGAATAAAGGCCCAAAGGGATTCGGGCAGATACCTCATTTCTGCCATCCCCACCTGAATACACGGAGGAAGGAAACCCTGATTCAACTGTTACATTGTCACTACAGGCGCTGCTGAAAATTGGATCTAATTGAGTTATCTGTATCAAGAGGAATGGAAGGTATTTTATCTTCCTTCCAAAAAAGAGCTTTTCCAGACAAAATTGAGAGGATAAAGATATCAAGAAGCCCTCACGCTCTAATAATCTACTTGAGTGATGTGCTTATGATTGAAGCATCCATTCATTCAACTGAACAAGCTGCTCTTTAACAAGAGAATGTACTTGGGCTTAGGGATTTAGCTCAGTGGTAGAGAGCCTGCCTAGCAAGTGCAAGGTCCTGAGTTTGATCCCCAGCACACTCCCCACCACCACCAAAAGAATGTACTTAACTGACTTCTACAGTGCCAAGTCATCCATTTACGTTGTAGTATGACTTGTCCGATTTGGAAAACATCTTTTAATCTGCTAGATGAGATTAGCTGTCCTAAAGAGGGAAAAGCAGTAAGAAGGAAGATAATTTTATTCGAGTATTTCTGTGCTAGCCTTACTTTATGAACTTTTACCATACCACCACTTCAGAATCTGAAAAGAAACAATAATCCTGAAAGGTACTTCGAAAATAATAATTGAAATTAAGATTCCCCTCCCCCCAAACCAGAATAGTTAAGGTAGACACAGGTCAGCAGTTTCCAGGTGTGGTCTCCCAGCAGGACTAGAAACCTGCTAGGAGTGCAAACGATTGACCCAGAAGCTCTGGGACAGGCTCAGCAATATGTGTTTTAACCAGGCAACTCAGATCTAGGTTCAAATTTGAAAGCCATTGAGGGGAAGATCTAAGTTTGAGTACTTGGTGCACCATAAATAAGAAAAGGAGCTCAGGACTGAGCTTAGGAGACAGGGACACATTGAAATACAGGGGGTGGGAGTGTGGGCGGTGGGTTTGTGCAGTTTTGTTTTCAAAGGCAAAACCTAGCAATTGGATCAAATTACCCAATCCTTATGTATGTCCCAGATGGGGGCTTCTGTTGAAGTATCAAGCCATCTATCCCAACCACTGAATTTAATAATATGATCATCAGATACTTTTTTTCAGCAACATAGAGCTTCAGCAATAATTTTTTAAATTCCTGAATTATTTTATTTTTTGTAAAAAATAAATTGGGCTAACTACAAAACCATTGCTGCCTTTTAAGGGCTTTTCCTTCTTTTTTTTTTAACCCTATACATAAATTAGTTTTTACTGGTGTATTCAAAATTTAAAGAGCAACCATGTCTGTATATCTATGAATGCTAAGCTGGAAATACAGTTTGACATTATGAAGTAAACTGAAGAAAATTGCCACATGTCAAACATACCCAGTATTCTGAACTATTAGTATCATGCCTTCTTCAACATAGACAGCGTTAAAACACGGGCTATAAGTGGACTGCTTTGGGAAAGTCTTGCAAGACTTTTCTTGTGCTGCCTTATTGTGAAATGCAAATAATGGATCTTTATCATCCAGACACCTGCTCTTTCTTGGCAATACCAAAACCAAAATACAAATATTTAGAATACAAGCAACATTTTTTAAAATTAATCTTGTAACGTCTTTTTCTTTTTGTCAAAATATTTTATGTTTTTTAGAATATGTTGAAAACTGTTATTGGTTGAACATAAGCAATGTGCCTATACATTGTTTTATGTGTTTCCAAAGTTTTTGAGGTTTTCTCAGGACCAAGAGTCCTGCTCTGAGTTGTACCTCTGCTTGTAAGAGTTATTTTAACAGGTCAAATTATTGGAAATGTAAGAAGTTCAGTTTGTAAAGGTAAAAATGTTTCCCACCTTAATTACAACAGTGCATTTTAGACTGAGAGTTGATTGTCTTTGTACTAATAAGTATTTTGCTTTCATTTACATTTAACTACTAACAAAATTTAAAGGATAAATCATGAAAACATTTACTATACAACTACTTATATTATTAAGACTAAAAGGCGTTATCTCATTACACTATGAATTATGTGATACATTGGTATGTGACTGTGTGTTAAACATCATGCACCAAGGCTAATAGATCTATGTGACATACTGAGATTCAATTGCTACAGCAGTTTTTACTATAATGACCAATTGTGTTTAATGACATTTAAGAATATTGATCTTTAGCAAAAATACATATCTTATTTTCCTCTCCTGAGTAAAGATAAGGAAAATACAAGAGGGTGAGTTCTGGTGAAGCAGGAGAATATCTGACAAAAATGCATGTAGAAAATATATATTTGATGACTAGCGGAAGGCTGGAAGGATGAATCGAAGCTTCAGTAATGACTTTCAGTATTTCTTGTGGCTACCGATATTCCCTGTATAATCCTCCATTTGGTCCTGAGACTAACATTATGCATGCAAGTTTGTCTGCTCATAAATTTTCTTAATCTACTAGTAAAGTGAATCCAAATAGTTCCTAGATATCTGCCATCTAGGAGTTTTCAGATTTATTGGGTCCAGGTATAATATGTAAAAGTAATATATTTCCTCTTAAGATTTTAATATTCCATCTTCCTATTCTCATCAAAACCAGATTCAAAAACTAGTGTAGGGAAGAACATTTAAAGTTCTATTAATCTGATTCAAAAATTGTTGGTAGAAATTAGAGCCAACTCCAACTTCTCCTTATTTAATTACTCTATCCTCAGGGCATGTTTTTTGAGAAAAAAAAATCTTTCTTCTGCTTATCTCAGCACCTTAATATGTGTTGTGATCTGTTGTTGCTCTGGTTCGTACCATAATTTCAACAAGGTTCATTTCCTGTTACCAATGTCTAACTATTAACTGGACAGCAAACTGTCAAAAACCTAGTAAAAAGGCCCCTGTGCGTTAGAATCTACTGGGTTGATCCTAAGCAAATTCCAATGTGGTGTCACAGGAAACCATTTATGCATTTTCTAGACTTTTTTCAATTTAAAAGAAACTAAATGCTCTGCAGGACCCAAGTATTATTTCAACGTGTTTCTTTGAATCTTGTATCTTTGGGACGTTCAGAAGTATCTGCAATAGCCCAGTCGTGTAAAAGCAACAGCTCTTCAGAAGAAATATTCTGTTATGGACTCACCACTATTAAAGTATTCAGTTATACTGCTGATGACTTATTTGGCAAAGGTCAACATAATAAGAAATTAATCTAGAGAGCAACGAAAAATGCCCCTTAAAATCAGCCACGATGCCTTTTTCTCAACTACTTTCAATGTTACGTATTAGAGTATCAAAGGCAGAAAACCTTTTTGTCGGCTTGAAGGCAGAGAAATCACCATTTTAGAGAAGAAAAAGTTAAATTAGATAAGCTTCCTCATCACAGGAAGTTTAAGAGAGTATTTGTGTTTGTCTGGAAGCAAGTGCTTCACAATGGTGAAATTTCCTGGTTTCATAGTGGAAGAAGTGCCAAATGAAAGAGAAGTTATAGAAATACTTAAGGGCCTATTAGTGCATCTCTGCTTTGTTATGGGTATAATACTTGTAATGAAGTTCTGTGAATTGGTAATGGCTGGATTGAGATTTAGGAGTCACGGGCAGCAATACACAGGAGTAAACAAAATGTTCCCAAATAAACATATACTTCCCTTAGTATTAATTCTTAGGAGAAGCTGAGGCTGCCTACTAGATACAATTACTGCTGCCCAACACTAGCCTCCATGTTAGTCTCTCATTGGCTGCTATTGGCTTAACACAGAATTTGCTTGTCTACTTCAGTTTTTCATTTTTGTGCTCTTTGGAACATGCATTTCCTGTTTTGCTATCTGTCAAAATCCATAGTTCTGCTGTTTTTACCTGAATTAAATTTTCGATTTCTTTTTTGGGGTCGCAGCATCTAACCTCTTGCCCAGCTTTTACCTTCGTCTTCCTTCTCTCATTTCCATCCTGACTGTTCCTCTCAAGTCTGATCTCACTAAGTAGAAGTGGGGGAAGCAGAAAATAGATACTTTGAATGCCACATCATGTAAGTTGAAGTAAGCAGACTGACTGATGAGAAACAATTTATGGAAACAGATATCATTACTTAACAGAATCGTTTGACGTCGCCTCTGCAATTTACTACAATGACTGCACCTTTGTGGAAAATAAACATGACATGGTGAAGTGACAAGGTGCATCAGTCTATTCATCAGTCTTTTGGATCGATGGTATTTCTGTTGTGGCCAGGGTAATTATATCCTAAGGAAATGCTCATCACGACAAAGCAGTTTTCATAAAATTGTACTCAATTAGAAATAAATATATGCAAATGTCTTTTATAAAGCCCATTCCTAAAGAAAGTGCTTCATTTTCTACAAACCACAAATCAAGTATATTGTGAAATTATTCTGAATGCTAGTTATGTGTTTTCAAAATATCTGGGGTCTGTAAATACTGAGTTTTAGTGATCATAACTTCAAATTCCTGGTGATGTATTTATTTATTTAGTTCTCTTTGAATTAAATTTATCCAGTTAGATGAGAAGGCCTAATAACCACTAAATAATTACTAGGAAAAAAAATAAAGGGGAAGAGACTTTCAATGCTATCCATTGAGTATAAATTTGTGTGCAGTGGGAGAGATTTCTATAGCTCTGGCTTTACATCACTTCACAATGTAAGATTTCAAGGGAGAAACTATTGCAAGTAATTTAGGGAAACTACCAGAGATATTTAAAAACACAAAAATCAATAGATTCCTCCCCAATTTCTGTGTGTATAGTGAGTGTGTTTGATAAGAAAGTGAAAGACAATATCACTTGTGATTTCAGAGTAGCTAGTAATCAATAATTCTCATCTAGAAAGAAGAAAATAACAACAGTCAAAGCAACACAAAAAGACAAGAATATCTCTAATGCCTGGTACATCCTACAAAAAGAAGGAAGACACTTTTACCTGTGGAGTGAACAGCTGAGACATCCTCTAGTGTCATTCGCACACTGACTGATTTTTTTTTTCCAATATCACAACTTTAAAGTGGAGAGGCGATACATGACTTCCAACAAATGTATAGATAACAGCAGACTTTATGGAGATGTAGGGGCAAGGAAGAGCCACTAACAGGAAAGGTTATTCTAGGAAGCTTTAATTCACCTGCAGCCTGAGAATTCTATTCAGGATCCATTCGACTTCTAACTGGTTAGTGGTCAAAGAAAAGCTTTTGTGTCCAGGACTATGTTCATAGGCCATAAAATTCTCATTATGATGTGGGATAAAAGACCACTGGCCCAATATGCTTCATCAACACAGTGCCTTTCCCTCTAGCAACCAATCTGCAAGTAGTGGGTTGAATAGTGGCCACAGGAAAAGTTACATCCACGTCCTAATCATCAGAAGCTATAAACATTATGGCAGAGAGCAAAAGAATGAATATGATTTTACTTGGCAAAAGGCATGGTTAAGAATCTTGAAGTCCTTTTGGACCTTATTCTAGGTTATTTAGTGAATCCTGAATGCACTCATATGTGTCTTGGTAAGAGAGACAAAGGAAGCTTTGATATGGAAGAGGGGGGAACCACATGAACATGGGAGTGGAGATTAGGCTATGCCAACAAACACCTGGTGCCGCCAGAAGCTGGAAGAGGCAAGGAATAGATTCCCTGGGGCCTCAGGAGGAAGCATGAATGTGCATGCACTTTGATTTTGGACTTCTCATCTCCAGAAATGGGAGAAAATACATTTCTGCTGTTTGAGCCCACAGAATTAGTGGTAATTTGCTGCAGCAACCTAGGAAACAAATAGACCAAGCTAGGACTAGTTGAACAGTATGGGAGGGGGGAATTCCCAAGGAGGAAGGACAGCCAAGATTCTTTTCTGGATTTAGATCTGATTCCCTAATCTTAGGAGAAATGTGGGAAACTCTCATTTGGAGCAGGTAACAAACATTTTGACAAGTGACAAGAAGTTGGAAGGTTTTCAGACTTTTAGGGCCAGTTTTTATTAGTGCTTCCATAGCAAAAACTAAACGTGATGCACTCTGTTTAAAGTTTGCTGGTTTTACACATTCAAATTCTACTCTGACTTTATTCCCTGCCTGTTTTTACCCATATTCTCTAGTCATAGCACTATCCCTCACATTCTGCTCTCAAAGTGACAGATGTAATTCACAGTGAGATGCTTTTGCTGTCTTACCTGAATCCTTATAAATTACATATTTCATTTACACCCGGGTCTGGAACTGCAGTATAGCAAAACCTTATAATACCCACTAAAACTAGATTAATTCTACTCTTAATTGTTCTATACGAATACTAAATATTAATCTATATTTGAATGTAATTCATGCTAACAAACAATTGCATAAAACAACTTTTATCTGAACAAAAGCACTCCCCAATTTCCTTGCATGAATAAAGAGAGTTTTCTCTCCCTAATGCATAAGCTAAACTTACTCTGTAGCAATGGAATCTTAAGCAGGTTTGGAAGGGGCAAGATTGAAAATAGTGATCATTTACAACCTATTTCCATACTTCTTACATGAAACCTCAAAAGAATATTAGGACACAACCACCACCATGCACTAACAATTTTGTGACAGATCCTATCTTTTCCCCTATGATTCAAGTTTCCATGCTAGTACTGAACTCAGATCAAACTCTTTTTCATCTATTCCTTCAGTCATCAATATTTGCCATACATATACTTAAATATGGAAACTGTATTCATTGCGTACAGAGAGCTCACAGTCTAAGAGTGGGCTAAAGTTGTAAACAATTTTAATACTTGGTGGAAACTAGTGCAGAGTAATAATACGCACAGTAGACCTGATGATACAGATAAAGGAACTTCTTTGTTTGCTTGAGAAATTAAGAAGACATTTTAGAGGTCAAAGATATGGTTAGAATTTGTTGTGAAAATGAATGAAAAGTAAGAGATTCCCAGAGAGACAAATGGGATTAAACATTCCAGATCGAGAGAAGAGTGTTGAAAATATAAATGCAGGAGAAAGAATGACTAAGTTTATAAATACTAGTAATTTAGTAGGGCTGGAATAAGGTGCTGGGGGGTGGAAATGGGGAGAACTAATCTAGCCTTATAGGCAATATATAACTAGAAGGCCTGTTCAAGCAAGGAGTTTCTATGGTAATATTTTATTCTTGAAAGCTATCTCTGCAGCAGTGTTGGAAAAACTATTTGTACAATCATTTAATTACAGATGGTCTTTCACTCACGATGGTTTGACTTAACAACTTTTACATTTTTGGATGGTGTAAAAGTCCTATGCACTCCATAGAAACCATACTTTGAGTTTTGAATTTTGATCCTTTTCTGGGTTAACAATATCCTATATGATTCTTTCTCAGGATGCTACAAAGCAGCCGCGAGTCACAGATCCCAGCAAGCCAGGCAATCATGAGTTAAACACTCCATGATCTACAGTATACGGTGTTGTTAAATTACAGTGCTCAGTAAGTGTGTTAAATAAATTTTTGACTTACAATAGTTTCATTTTAAAATGGATTCACAGGGAGTGACCAATCAAAAGTCAAGTAGCATCTACAAAGGTAACGATTAGTATTTCAATGTCGGACTTGCCCTGTAGACTAGAAATTCTTTCTCATTTTTTAAAAATACCTAGAATCTAGCATAGTGTTTAGCATTGAACAGGGACATAAGCATTTGTAGGCTTGATGAAAATAAGAGGAGCCTGGACGTAGAGGGAAAAGGGAATTCCACAGAAGAAGGAATGGGCTAGAATGTCGTATACAGGGTTGAGAGGATGACATTGATTTGGTGCGCGAGGGTGTTAATCTCCAGATTTCTGGTATAAAACTTGAAGAATTCATAGATAAATACCTACAAAGGTAACTTTACTTTTTAATTTTTCAAGTTCTACATGTTCATGACTCAGCTGATTTCTAAACTGCATTGTGAACTCTTCAAGGCCCTGGCCATTTGCTGTCTTACTTTGAACATGGCAAGCACAAAAGGCACACACAGGGTCCATTTTCATAAATGAATTTATCTATGAGTAGAGTGACTCTAACTACTGGTGTATGATGGACTATGGAAGGGGAGCACCTACAAAGTAGTTGAATTTCAGATTTACAATTTCTTCAAATTTAATCAATAATGCCAAATCCTAGAGAACAGAAGGAATGATAATCTGCACTAACTCTTTCATTTTCTCTCTAATAAAGATGATACTGATATCCATATAATATCAATTAATTATGCTATCATATATTATATGTCATCATATCTGAGAACTAAAGTCAAAAAGGGATGCTTAGGAGAAGACATATGGTAGATTTCCATTTCCACAGATTTCATTTTTTTGCCATCTGAAGTATGAGGCTTCCCCACATTCTTTCCATGAACACGAGGTAAGGAGCAAATGTTTACCTAGAGTTGGCCATATGGCCAAATGTGATTCATCTTCACAAATCTACATTTTACCATGCACAACAAACACACTGGATATGCCATTAGGTTCCCCCATGTAGCAGCCCAATTCTAGTGAGAATTTCAATGAATTCTTTTATTGAAAGGGTCCAACAGCAGAGCTCCATTCTCCATGCTGCTTTGGTACAAACCTACAGCAGTGGAAGGGACTCGTTAGAGATGAAAGTGCTGTGTGGGGACCTTGTGTGGTTCTTGTTTCCAGGGCAACAACTTCCCTTGTTTCCATTAAAAACTGAAGATTTATTTTTGAAGCCTGTTTCTCAAGTACACTAGAAGCAGTTACAATATCAGAAAAGCAAGAAAGCAGCTAGACTTTGAGAAAACATTAGAAAAAATCCCACAAAACTATGATTTAAATGGCTCTGTGTAGTCTTAAAAATTTCTTTATACAGAAAACCCAGATTTCTTTTCCTTCCAATTATATTTATAATAAAAAGGCTAGAAATTTTGTTGTAAACTTTATAAATACAGCTTTGCTTTCTCCATTACTGAATTATATTATCAAGTCATCATGACAAATTCACAGATTTTAAATCTGGAATACTTTAAGTTATTGTGTGAAAGTTTTAAAAGTGTGAAGTTTAAAAATTTAGGGAGAATGCAATTTTAAAAGGCCAATTGACTGACTAGAGAAATGATGGCGAACCTTTCAGAGTTTTCAGTGATACAAACAGCCCTCTGCTGTTGCACCCATGCCACAGATTCATTATACTGGCCTATAGAAAATAGAAGACTTAAAAAAAAACAGAAAGGCGATTTAGTGGTGGAAGCCAGCCGGTTGAAAAGTAAAACTCCGCTGCAGACCAGGACTAGATAGGGGTAAGGGAGGCCTGAATTCTTATCCCACCTGCCAATTACAGTGTGAGTGAGCAGGACCGTGATTTTTTTAGGTTCCTGAAAGGTACACAAGCACGCACAAACACACAACACACACCATCAAATCTGAGAAATGCTCACTGAGGAATTCTGTAATGTTTATAATGTGCCAGGTACTTATTTTTCCATGCATATTAACTCACTGAAATTACCACGAGAATACTGCTGGAAGTAGTCATAAACTTTAAGTAAGAAAACAGATGTGGAGAAGTAACTAGCTCACATACTCAGAACTACTAAGATGTAAAACTGGGCTCCAAACCCACTCATCTCTTCTAGAGCACATGGTCTCTTAAACTATCATGCTCTATTTCCTCTCAACATTAAACAGACTTCCTATTATAAAATTTGCTATTCCTTTGATATTCTAATTATAGTATAAATCTTTACAGGAGAAATATATTACGCAGAGCTTCTCAAATGCATTACCACTGAATATTTTTTCAGAGAGCAGTACCGTGGAAAATACTTTGAAAAATGGTAAGCCAGAGAAGCCAAATTTCTTACCTTTCATATCTATTATGTGAGGACCCTGTGGCTCTAACCCCACAGGCACTCTAAAATGGCTGCCTTTAATGGGACATTTTATTAGGAATTTAACATAATATTAATAATTAATTTTATTAATGATTTTAACCTGCCTTACTCCCAAACTCATTAATTGTTTATTTCTAGAAATCATTTAGGTCTTGTTATCTATAACACTTTGTATTAACCCCAAATTTCCAAGTTAGTTTTACTATGAATGAAGAAAAGTAAGCAAAGAGATAAATCTGTCGTCTTCATCAAAATACATCCTGTGGACATGTACAATTATATCTGTATTCTTAATCAAGAATTTCCATTCTATGTTATTTACAGTAGAAACACCACCACTGTGCCAGGACAGTGAAAAATGATCTTTGGTAACTTAGATTGAACAAATCTAGAAAAAAAATGTGGAATCAATTAAGATCATTAGAAATTGCATCTTTAGTAATAAATGCCCACATTCCGGAGGCACTGGCCTTCTTGCCCTCCAGCACTGCCTTGGACACGTAAATGCCTAAATGGGAATGTGAGTGAACTATACATGTATATTGGCTATATTCATATATGTATGTAAGTATTTAGGCTATTGCCTCTGTCACTGTTATGTTACACATAAAAGATGCCTGAAATTTCAGGCCATAAAAGGTTGATGTATGCCATGGGACTGCATGACTTGGAGAGCTAAGGTATTATAATAAAAATTTGTATACAGTTTAGAATTAATTGGAAAAGGAGTATGGAATTGTCTCTAGACTTAAATTTATTTTGGGGGGTATCAAATTTCTTTATTTGAAGAAATTAAAGAATTTAAGTAGAAGTTCTGGTACAATTTGTAGAAAAGGTAATGAATCCTCATCTTTACATTGAGCTGAATATAATACAGAATTTTATAATTGAATTTTATTATTGAATGTCTCTTTCCTTTTTTTTCTTTTATTTATACTGTAAGATCTTTTATTTCCCCACTGTCCCCTGCATATGCGATTTAGGATATCCTCTATTTAGGAAAATACTCAGTTATGTTTATTGATCAAATACATCCTCATTATCTTAGACATCTTACCTTTAAAATGGCATTTGTAGAATTACTGATTTAGGCAAGATATATGATTAGGCTATGAAATCAAATTGGTCTATGGAAGATGACCGTATCATACAAGTGTATTAGAATCTTGCCAGAATTGGAGCTATAGCTCATACAAAAGGCTATTTTAGTTATATCAAATTCACCTCACTGAGAGAGGACTTCCTTTTTTTCTGATGTTCAAATGTTTATATACTGTAAAACTCTCATAATAGACACGGAACTAGGCTTAAACTGGATGGACATACACATCAGGTTTTGGACAGGAAAACTCAGAATCGTGAACCATCAGTTCTCCTTAAGGGATTTTTATGAATTTAACATAATCCCAATAAAATATGTATCATTTTCCTCAAAACTAGATAAGTTAATTATACATTTTATTTGAAAGAACAAATTAGCAAGAAAATCCATGAAAATATAAAAAAACTGAGAAGAGAAACCAGCCTTAGCAGATACTAAAACATTATAAAGCCTTTAGTGTAGGCACACAAATTAATAGACCAACAGAAAAATAAATGAAAATACAAAAGTACACAAAACCGAACACAGAAGTTTAGGATCTTATAGAGGTTGCATCTAGTTTTAGACTTCAAGCAACAGGAACCAGCCAAAAGATTCCGTTCAGTTTATGTGCACATTTTCTTTTTATTTCACATCGAATGAAATACTAGAGTGTCTTTAGATAGTATTTAGACTATGATTCTGATTCTCTGTGGAAGGCTAGATTTCTTTGAAATCCACGAACAGTCTCAGCCTCAAATTCATCATTTAGTGACACAGTACAGGCAGAGATTTCCATCCTAGGACCACAGGTCTGGCTAAACAAACTGTTACAGAGTTTGGAGTGAGTATTACACAGTGTAACTCATTTATTACTTGCTAAAGGCAAAAATTGTGGGGCAAACACGGGGTCAAACTGATAGATCTGACTCTCATTTGCCCCGAGTTCCCACGTGGTTGCCGCCAACAGCTTGAGCTCTGGGAACCATTACAGCACAGATGTCACATCCTGCTCGCACCTCATCCCGTTTTGTTAGACAAAACAAAACGTTAGCCATTGTTAAGACAGCCATTTCCATGCTGCCATGCAGCTGTTTCTACTCAGCAATTCTCACTCCTCCAATCTCATGCTTCCTCTCTCCTCACTCCACCTAAGCCCATCCTACTAACCCGCACCATCCTCCACAAAAACCCAGATCAATCAAGTTGACTCAAATTCTCCTGTGCAGTTCTTCCAGGAAGTCTCACCTGGAACCCCAAGTTCAGGGGGGCTTCTTACTGGGTTGTCACTGTTTACTAATACAAACCACAAATGTGAATAATGACACACCTCTACAAGTTTCTCATTTAATTCAGAACACTATGAAGCAAAATTTCCATCTACTATCAAAATACAAACTTGGAAAATCAGGACAGTATAACCACTAAACAAAGAGGCTTTGAGCAAAATATAGTGCATCTTCTCTCTATTTTAAGAAACTGATCTCTCTTCAGGAAATACATGCATAGACCTTGTTATATTTTATAAACTCTTGAGAATGAAAACTAGTTTCATCGTCCTGTGGTAGTACACCAGTTAACTTTGATTGTTAAATGGCCTGAGTTAAGGGAATCCTGGAGAGACGGCTGCACCGTGAAGGCACCTCAATGGCTTACTCACTGGCCCCTTGACCCTTCCCACTAGTGCTTTCTCCTGCTCCATTCCTTGGCTGCCATGAAATGAGGAGCCTTACTCTATCACACTGATCTCCCAGGATGGTTCTGCCTTGGAGCCAGCTGGTCACAGACCTCTGAAATTGTGAGTCAAAAAAAACCCTCTCCTCTTTAATTTGCCCATCTCAGGTATTTCGTCCCAGTCACAGAAATCTGACTAATAAAGTTAGTGTTCTAAAATACTGGTTGGTTTGAAGATTGAAGTCTGACACATGTCAGTATCAGCGCTATAGATCACAACAGGCACTAAGTCTAATTAAAACAGCCCACTGATGTTTGAAATCCTCAATTATTTATCTATGTAAGAAAGTGACCAATATGGGGCTTAATTTCTAGGATATATAAGAGAAAAATAAACTTCAACACTTTTGTCCTTTCATCTATGAAAGACAAACTACTGTAGAGTAGCAGTAACGCTTGCTGGATAGTTCTTGAAAATTTAACAATAACAACAAGCATTGTATCAGCACACTAATTCTCATACAAGCAATACTAGACACAGAATACCGAAAAGAAAGAAGGCTGGAGTTAGGGGAACCATTAAAGAACAGTTTCTATAAATATGCATGATAAATGTACAAGACTGATTGTTACTGATTCTGGACCATTTCTTGGTCCAGAATTACTGTCTTTGTTCCATAGTAAATTTGCCATAACTGATTTGTTGACATTTTCACTCACTAGCTTATTAAACTCATCATTTTTTTAAGGCAGTCAACTTTAAAATGAAATATGATATTGGATTTCTAGTTCAGAACCAATTGACTTTACAGCGAAGATACTTGGACTTTGATGTAATCAATTAAGATCAGTCAGTTTTTACTTTTCTTTCATTGATTCACATTAGTATCATATCTGAGGCATGCCTGTCAGGTAGGATTAGACACTGAGTCTGGTTATAGTGTTTCTCTAATTTAAATAAGCTATTTTAAAGAATCTTTTGGAAACTGGCTTAAATGATACACAAGACTCTAGTTGTTAGAAGTTTACATACCTTGAATAAGTCAAGTTTTTGCTTAATAAGGCTTGCATGTGTTACCAAGTCTGCACTGGAATATCTCTTACTATAAACTTGTTTATTTACAGCATTGCTCAGGATTCCAAAAGCAATAGTTTTTATTAAAGAGCAAGTTACCGTGAAAGACGAAACTCACTAGGCTATTTTTTTCTCTAGAGATGAGCAATAAAAGTATCTGAAAGCCATATAAACATGTTGTCTTTGGTTTGTGTATAAAGTAAAAATATCCAAGTCAACGAGTTCAAAATTTGGTAAGAAGACTGCTTTAGTGTGATGTGGAAGAACTGGAAAGCAAAGAGACAAGATTCTGAGATGATTACTTTTGCCTCATGATTGGGAGTGTGACATCTCTTCTACTGGTTTTTCTAAAGAAGGAATGTGTCACATCATGGCAATTGTCAAAGAGCATCTTAGTTCAATCATCTTTCAGTTTAAGCATTTATCTTACAGCAGGAGAAGCTAACCATGATTTGGTACCAGAATTGAAACAAAAGACTTTGCGAAAATTCTTTTAGGCTTCTAAGCCTGGCGTAAACCCCTTATTTAATTCATTAACCTGTGTAGGGGATTTACATTAGTTAGTTAATTTTGCTTTTTATGCCCCGAATCTTTCAATATATAGAATTAATTCTCTAATTAGGACCTATTTTTTTATATCTCAAATATTAATTTGTCTCCATAGTTCTATATTCATCATAAAGAGCAGCAATTATCCATTTGTTGAGTCTCCATTCTCTTACTTTTGAAACTTTTATCTTACAGCCTTCATCTCCTTATTTTTCTCTATATTCTAAAATGTTTCTCATCTTCATCTATTACTTGGCTTTCTTTAGATTCAGCTCAAATTTGTGCTTGGTGTCAGTTTGAATTTGTGCTATGGTGTCAGTTTGAATTTTATCAGTGTCACTTGCCTTTGTTTTCTCCTTTTGTTTTACTACCCTGTCAGTCTTCTTTATCTCCATGTTGTGTGCCCATCCCCTATTTCTGTTTTTAAGCCATCCACATTGTTTGTCCTTTGTTTAATTATATGATTCTTCATGAGGGAAATCAAAGATGTTGTGTATGCTTCGTTGTAATTTCTTGTGGCACACTGTACCTAGAAATACACTTCTAAAATACTTATTTATTTATTTGACAAATATAAATATCTACTGCATACAACGTGCTGTTTTAAAATATGTATACATCACAGAAAGATTCAAGCTAATTAACATACGCTTTACTTTACACTATTACTTTTTTTTTTGGGGGGGTGCTGGGGATCGAACTTGGGGCCTTGTGCTTGCTAAGCAAGCGCTCTACCACTTGAGCTAAATCCCCAGCCTACATTCTTACTTTTAATGTGGGTGAGAGTATTTACAAATCTCCTCTTAGTCATTTTTAAGAATATTGTATATTTTTATTAACTATAATCGCCACATTGTGCCATAGATCTCTTGAATGTATTCTTCTCAATAGAAATTTTGCATTTTTGATGAACATCTCCCCAGTAATCCACCCCAAGTCTTTAAACTTTAAGCAAATACTTGTATGCTTATTTCCTTTCATAACACTATTAAATCTTTTCATATAATCATTTTTTTTAACACTTTATATTCATCTTGTATTGACAAAAGGACCAGACAGGCAGACTTTTTCTTTAATTGAGTGGGGGAGTGAGGGCTGCATGTACCCTTCAGATCCTGGTTAGTTTTGGTTATTTTAAATTTATATGAAAGCTTCATGAAACATTATTATAGTACTAAGAGTCAGACTATATGAAAACATAAATTGAAAAATTTCATTCCTTCCTCATTTCTGTCTTCCTGATCCCATTCTATATTTCTTTCCTCTTTCCTTTTCCTATCTGTTTCCACAGGTAAACAATTTCTTTGTTTCTGTCTTATCTTATCTGTGTAATTTTTCATAAGTAAGCAGACATGTTGCTATCTCTTGTCTTTTGTACACGAAAATAACATGCTATAGATTCTCTTTTGTGCTTTGCTTTTTCACTTGACAATATGTTCTTGAAATTACACCCCATATTAGTTCACTGATGTGTTTCTCATTATTTTACAGCTGTGTTTTCTTATCACCTGGCTGTATCATGCTTTGTTCAACTACTCTCTTGTACAAAAGCATTTAGGTTCTTTATATATTTTGTATTTACTAGGAATACTGCAATCAATGACCTCGTGTTTATGTATTTTTATAATGCTGGAGCTTCAGGTTTGATTGCTAGAAATGACATTGCTGGATCGAAATGTTAATGTGTGTGAGGTATTACAGTTTCCTACCAAAATGTTTGTACATTTTGCATTCTCACACAAAACTGCATGTTTCTTCAGTCTCTCCCTCAGGATACATTGTCATATGCTTTTTTAAAAGTTTGCCAGTCTGACAGCTGAGAAAGGTTATCTTAATGCTATTTTAATTTGCTTTTCTCTAAAAATGAGTTAATTTGAACATATTTTCATATGACTAAGGCCTAATTTTATGAGGTTTTTGCAATTGTAAATTGTTTGCTAGTGCCTTTTTCCCACTTCTTCAAATTCATGACTCTATCAATATTTGAGACTTGTTGATTAAAAATAAATTGAGTACATTATCTATGGTTCTGACAATCCAGAAGACAGAGGATGAAGATGAAGAGCCTTGGGCAAAGAGGATTCTAGTCAGTTATGATTTGCTCTGTTATTATGCTTAATCTTTGTAATTGATAAGACTTTCATGCTAAAGACCACTTTTTCTTATCTAATTGTCATCATACCTAGAAATCACCTGAGTTAGCTTCTGTTACTGTAACAAATACCTGTGATAATCCACTTTACACAGAGAAAGTTCATGCTGGCTCATGGTTTTGGAGAGTTCAGTCCTTGATTGGTTGGTTCCACTGCTTCTGGGACTGTGGCACCACATCAAGGTGTGAGTGTGTGCCAGAGCAAAACCTGAAAACAAAGGGAGAAGAAGAAAAAGACACCGGAGTTCTATACTCACTATCATGGTGTACCCCCAAATGACTTAAAGCCCTCTTTTTGGACCCTACCTTCTAAAGACTCCATCAACTATCATTAATGCCATTTTGGGGTGCAATCTTTTAATACTTTGGCCTTTAGGGACATCTAAAATAAATGATGTGACTTTTTTCAGTTTCCTGACAGATACACTCATCTCTCTTGCCAAAAAGGGCACCAGGAGAAAAGTCATCATAATATAGAAATATTAGGCTACCATAAAGTTTGTGATTTTTGCCTATTTCTTTTAAAGTGAAAAACTCTTTGATATATATTCTAAATGATAAAAGAAATGCTAAAATATTGGATGGAGATTTTAGACTAAATATCTGTATCTATCTCCTTCTCCTGCAAAATTAAATGAGACAAAAAAGAAGAAATTTAAACATATACATAATAATGACAACAAAATATTAGGGAAAAGTCAGGACTAATGGCTCATAAGCTTTGACAAATTCCTGAAAAATAGAAAATAAATCAGCATGGATCAATAGACAAGT
>PVJO010017283.1:0-39553 GCA_004026905.1 Hystrix cristata | reverse complement strand
TCCTATTGATTTAGTCTTGTACAGCTTACAAAATGCAAACTCTTGCATTGCTCATTTAACCTTCACATCTAAATGACTTGGAATTTGTGACACTAGCAGAGAAGCTATTTTGAAAGCTGAGAAAGGTGAGGTGACCTATGCAAAAATAGAGAGATAACACGAAACCATGACTTCCTTTTGAAATATTCCAATAGGTAGCGTATCAACAAAAATTAAGACCAACACTGGCACTTGCCCAGCATTTAAAGGCCTTTGTCCAGTACCTCTGCAGATCAGACTAGCTAGAGAGGTTCTGAGGCGTGAGAGTTGGGCGACTGTGCTCTTTGTGATGTCTACCCAAGACAAGTTAACTGCGGGCTGTCTCTTGAGTTCTTAATATCCGAAAGAGGGAGAGAATGTCAATTCTGGGGTATTATGTTAATTTACAGTGGTATATCCTTGTGGATTAAACTGAGAGTACTTCTAATGTCATCTAACATAGTTAATAATCCTGATACTGTCAACTAAAAAAGCAGTTAAGCATCTGCTTTTGCTTATATATGGCTAGGTCTCAAATATTTATAAACCATATGTGGACTTAACAAGGATTTGATGACACTGTATATCTACTTTTTGATTTCTTTGTCGAATTTTTTTCATTTTGGAAAGAGAACAAGAAAGGCCAAATGAAAAGGATTATTGCCAGAAAAATGTTTTTGCCCATCTTTCTTTTCAAATCACTGGATTTGAGTTCAATCTTTTTTTATTGCATTTATAATTTCCTGATGTTTTTGTTTAATTTTACTCAATGCATATATATAACTGAATGTCTACAAATTATTCTCATAAGTGCATCCCTAAATGCCTTAATGCGTGACATGAATGGATATTTACACGCAACCAAGACTAACAAAAAGTGCTTAGAGTGATGTAAATACTGTATGCCCAAATAACACAGAAATTATGCTATTAGAAAATTTGGAAAAGAAATAGGAAAAAAAAGTGAGAGAAAAGTATACTGAGTTCATAATATGGAGTATTTGGAGTAAAAGGATATCATTTAAAATGGCATATTAAATAATACTGTATTAAAATTTCATGACAGAAAGAAATTCTAATACTGGACTATAGATATGAACTAGACATTAGAGAAAAATTCTACTTTGTGTTATTTCTCATATAAGGGAAAAATTATATCTAAAGATATGAAGAACTAAGAATTTAAAAGGTGTAATTATGAAAGTAATTATGAGCACAAAATTACAAATCTTTTTAATACCAGTAGAATCACCTGCAGAAAGCAAAATAAAGAAAAGAGGTAACAGACCTTACACGACGCTACTGCCTTTTGTCCAGGCTGCACCTATGACCTCATGGGGACATCTCTATGATCAGATGACAGAAGAAGAGGAGACATGGGCCTGGTTCGCGGATGGTTCTGCACAATATGCAGGCACCACTCAAAACTGGACAGCGGCAGAGCTACAGCTGCTTTGAGCGACACTCCAGGACAATGGTGAAGAGAAACCTTCCAAGTGGGCAGAACTCAGGTATAATGCAGCTGGTTGTGTGCTTTGCTTAAAAAGGGAAATTGTAGGACATATAATTATATTCTGTGTCATGGCCTATGGCTATGATTTATCTAGTTGGTCAGAGACTTGAAAGTAACATTATTAAAAAACTGCTGATGAGGAAATTGGGGGAAGAGGTACATGGATAGATCTCTCTGAATGGGAAAAAAAACCACCAACACACAAACAACAATAAAAACATTTGTTTCCCATATGAATGCTCAGCAAAGGTCACCTCATCAAGGAAGGAGTTTAATAAAGCAAATCAAATGACCCAGTCAGCCTTTTTCCTAAGCCACTACTGTCATTGGCCAATGGGGCTGTGGACAAATTGACCGTGGTGACAGGGATGGAGTTTATGCATGGACCCCAAAACACTGACTTTACTTTTGAAGGCTATCTTGTCTGCAACCCCTGCCGAGTGCCCCATCTGTTAGCAGCAGACAGTAGAGATGGATCTGCCAGCAGATTGGCCAGCAATAGGACCAACACCGCATCCTCAATATGCACCATCCCTCAGGGTAATCGATCAGCCACTGAGTGATATGTTGATTATATCACATTTCTTCCATAGTGGGTGGGGTGGTGTTTTATTCTTACTGGAATGGGTATTTGCTCTGGATACAGATTTGTTTTCCTTGCATTCAAAGTTTCAGGCACAATTACCATCCACAGACTCAGAATGGCTTATCCACCATCATGGTATTCTACACAGCATTGCTTCTGTTCAAGGAACTCACTTCATGGCCAAAGAAATGCAGTAATAATCCTGTGCTCATGTAATTCCCTGATGTAACCATGCTCCCCACTAGTCCAAAGCATCTGGTTTGATAGAATAATGGCATAACCTTTTGAGGACTGTTATGATACCAGCTAGGTGGCACTAATTTGCAAGTATGGGAGAGTATCCTCCAAAAGACTGTTTGGGCTCTAAATAAATGTTCAGTACATGATACTCTTTCTACCCTAGTCAAGATTCAGGGGCACAGAAGTCAAGTGGCAAGAATGGGCATGGAACCACACTCTCACTTCTAGAGATTCACTAGCAAAGATTTGTTTCCTGTCCCCACAACCTTATGCCCTAATTGTCTAATGGCTAGAGTTACAGAAGGAGAAAAACTTCCATCAGGAGACAAAAAAATGATTTAGTTTAACTGGAAGTTAAGCCTGCTCCTTCCAACCTTCAGCTCCTCAGACCTTTGAATCAACAGGGAAAGATGAGAGTTACTGTGCTGGTTGGGTGATTGATCATGACTACCTGGGGGAGTGTAATAGCTATTCTATAGCAGAGATAAGAAGAATACAGGAAAGCCCATAGGGCTGATCCTAGTATTACGATACCTTATGATTAAGGTAAAAAAGCAAATCGTAACAGCTCAACCCAGGGAGGATTACCAATGTCTCAGGATCTTTTGAAATGAAGTTTTGCATCACTTCATCAGCAAAGAACAGTCACTAGCTGAGGTGCTTACTGAAAGCAAAGGAAACACAAGATAAATAGTAAAGAAATACAGTTTAAAATACCTGCTACAGCCACGTGAGCAGCTATTAAAATAAGGGCTGTAGTGGACATAAGTGTTTCCTCCTTATTTTGTTATGGGTGGACTACAAACATATTACAAAAGGTATTTTGTTTGTGTGGAATAAACATTCACAAAAAAATAAGGCAGGGATACACACACAAACATACACACATACATACACACATACACATCACCAAATATCTTTGTTTTTGTCTCTGTTATTCTCCTATCATGTAAAAAAAGTATTGATTTTATACCATAGTATTTATATACTATTACTTTTACATCATGGTATTTAAATTATGGGCGATTAAGGAGAAGAGAAAACATTCCTCAAGAACTTTGCTTCTTCTACTGGGGAAGGAATCAGTGCTTTCATGGTTCTATACAATCTAGTTGTATTGTGTAAGAATATGACCTTGTTATTACCTTTATTTAAAGATTAAGTAAGTTTAAGGATATACGTAACAAGTAAGGGGTAAATTTTTTATGATTAGCTTTATTTGCTAATTTGACTAGGCTATGGAGTGTCCAAACACTTGTAAGACATGATTCTGGGTGTGTCTACGAGAATTTCTGGATGAGATTAACACTTGGATCAGTTTACTGAGTAAAGCAGACTGCCTCCCCAATGTGGGTGGGCCTCATCCAAATTGTTGAAGGCCTGAATGGAACAAAAAAGGAAGAGTAAGGGAGATTTTATTTTCTCTCTGCCTGTCCTTGAGCTTAGATATTTGTCTTCTCTTGCCTTCAGACTGGACCCAAACTAGACCTCACAGTATCAGCTTTACTGGTTTTGAAGCCTTTATATTCAAACTGTAACTAACATCATTGGCCCTCCTGGGTCTCAGGCCTTTGGACTTGGACTAAAACTATATAATTGGCTCTCTTAAGTCTTCCCTTGGCCAGCTGAAGATCTGAGATTATCTTAGCACCCATAATTATGTGAGTAAGTTCTTACAATTAAGTTGATCAGGCAACCTGTTTATCCATCTACCCTATTAATTCTGTTTTTGTGGAGAATCTTTACTAATATACATGTATAAAGAACTAAAGATATTAAATAAAGCTATAATGGCAAAAGTAACATGAATGAAACTACAATCCTTTCTTAATATCAAGTAGAGTCATATGCAGAAAGCAAATCAGAAAACAGAAAACATTTTATAGACAAAGATTTAAAAACAAATTTCTATATTTAGGAAATATAACAAAAAATAAAACTAAAATCAAACATTTCTGTTCTATTGATAAATGGAAGTGATCTTAAGCCAAATATAAAGGAATTTTAGATTAGTTTATTAAACTTACTCTACACTATCTTTAGGAAATGTAACATAAAATATTTATGAATAAGAAATGAATACAAACCAATGAAAGGAATTAATAAAGACAAAAGAGAATTTAAGAAGTTAGAAAACAAAAATAAAAATTAAAAAAATGCAAGTTGGTACTTTGGGGAAAAAACTCAATAAAAAGTAGAAAATATTACCTAATTTAGTACAAAAAAAATGAATAATGTATTAATAAAATGAGAAGTGATAAGGGATAAATAACCACAAAAATAAAAATATCTTAATAATGTAACTCTTCAATTTCATGTATGAATATTGAAGAAAATTTCTAAATAAATTAGCACACATTAAAATAATAAAGCATCAATTCCAAGTAGAATTTATTTCAAATCAATAAGGGAATTTTAATATTAGAAAAATCTATTACTTTACCCATATAAACTACCAATTAGTAAGTGTAAGGAGGAGAATTATCACCTTCATATGTACTAAAAAAAGTTTTCAATGAAAATCTTAAGAAAGTATTTGTAATGGATACATTTTAAAATACCAAAATACAGTAACACCTTGGATTGCGAGTAACTTGCCCTGCTAGTATTCCACAAGATGAGCAAACATTTCTAATAAATTTTAATTTGATAAGTGAGCACGGTCTTGCAATAAAAGTAGTATATGATGCCCAACACCACATCATCAGAACTGAGCCAATGGTTCTCTCTCTCAGTGTGGGACTGCTGGTGATCATTTCCCAACAGCAAGAAGTTATGGAGGAGATCCTATCTGCAGAGGAGGAGGAGAAAAAGGAAGAGGAATCCTTCACTTGAAGTAAGATTAGGGAAACTTGTAAAATGTAGGAAACAGTTCAAAATTTTGTACAAAACCCCCACCCAAATAAAGCTAAATTATTATGTTCCAGATATTTGTTACTGTTACACAGAAATAAAAACTTGCATATTATTACATATCCTATGACCTTGCTAAATCTATTAGTTCTCATAACGTCTATTTTTTTTCTTTTTTGTAAATTCCAATGCTGTAGTTTTCAATGGATTTTGGATGTAGATGATCACATTGTTTGTGAGTAAAGATAGTTTTACTCTTTCTTTTTCAATCTGTATTAATTTTAGTCTTTCCCAAGCCTTGGGGGTGTAACACCAATTTTGCATACAATACAGAGAATCATGGGTATCTGATACCCTCACTTATAATATTTCAGTTGATGAATTACTAATTTTAATTTTATGATTTTTTGTATTAAACAATGAGTACTTAACAGGAAAAAAATCAAAAAAATAAAATATTGAATTTTAAAAATTTGAGTGTTTATAAAAAAGCATCAAAATTTTCAACATCTATGTTTTTTAGTGTATGAAGCCTAAAAGTTAACAAAAATAAATTCCTATATGAACTACAGTGAAAATACCAATAGAACTCTATAACAAAAATAATATTTATTTCCATTATCACACCTAAGGTCATCTTCATACATGACATGGATGGCTCACACTGACGGCACATGTGTTTTGCTTTCCTGGCCATTTTCTAGGACATACTTGACATCTAGCCAGTCTTGCTGTCTTGTCAGGAGGTTCTTATTACATTATACAATGTGTAGTGAACAGGAACATAAAATATCAGTAATGTAAGTTATTACATGTTTATATGTATTGCACTTTTAGAATAAACATCAACACTTTCACATCAGCTGTATACTTGCTTATAAAACCTAAAAGATAACATTGGAAATAATTTGTTATGTGAACCACAATGTAAATACAAACAAAAGTCTACCGCAGAAATAATCTTTGCTTCAACTGTCACCCCCAAGGCAGTCTTCACACATTAAAAATTGTATATTCCATGCACATGTCTGGTTTAGGCAGATAGCACATACGTTTTGTTTTCCTGTCCTTTTTTGTAGGGCACAGTTGACACCTTTTTGTTTTTCCTGTTGTCATAGTGGGTCTTTGTGATGCTGGAGTTGTCTCTTCACCGGGCAGCTCACCAGCATGCTCCACAATTTTTTGGCACAGTTTTCTTGTGCACTTGTTATTTTCTTTGCAAACTATCAAAATATGTATCCCATACATGTTTACTACTGAGTGAAACACAAACATAGGTCAATGCTTTGTGTTTTGAGTGACATCATAATTGGTGCATAACTCATCAACAACATCTATTTCACCTTTGGTTTTGTTGTAGAAAATTGCCATCTCAGCCTTCAGTTTTGTGGAAGTTTCCCTGTCAAAATTTCCGTCATGGTGCAATGCTGACATGTTGACATCAACAGTACCAGTTTGCTTTTCTTTGCCATATATGAGGCCAATGGGTTTTTTTGTTTGTTTTTCTTTTGTTTTGTTTTTTTGTTTGTTTTTTTTTTGGATGAGGCCAATATTATACTTTTCTGAAATCCAAAGATTGTACTATACAATTCTGTTTTGAAATTGCAACATTTCATTTTGAATTTCAGCTTTGTTCTTGCATACAGTTTCTAAACCCATCAACTTGTGCTCTGTTACCAAGTGTAACATCAATTGGAAACTAATAAGCCAGTTGTCAAATCTCACATTCTAATTAGTTTGAGAGATGGGAACAAGTCTGTTCACCACATCATTTGGTTTATTTACTATGTAAATGAGGACCTGGTGGCTGAGTTCCAGAATAAATTTCTAAATTGAAAACATGATGTCTCCACATCTATGAGAGCATAAATTTTTCTGCCAGATTTTAAAGGTCTTTTTGGTCTATACAGCCTAAAGCTACAGCAACCAGGAAATGCTGCAAGGTGTTCCTCAACAGTCATGTATTCAGATGGTGTGTGAATTTCTTGATAATTACCCACAAATTGTTCAAACAATGAGCAGATAGCAGCCAAATTATCAGCTCCTTTTCTTACTTGGTGGGTGCTTTAGTCATCAGACTTCAGCTTCTTTTAAAGGAAACCAAATCGCCTAAGTGTCATTGTTGTTCTACAGACCTGTAGTCCACACCCGTAAGTCTGTAAGTCTCTTACATCCATAAGTCTTTTACATTCCCACCATTTCAGCAAGACAAAGCCATGTGAAAAGAACAGCAAGCCTATGAATGCTTTTAGTTCAGCTTGTGAGGTGTCATAATAAACACAGTTTTGAGTATGGCTATTGGTGCATACAGAATGTTTTGCTTGTATTTCATTATTTGTGTATTTCACATCTTGTGGCGTTTTGTCTGTTACAATTTCCAACATTGAATGGAAGCGTTGGCATTCCATCCAATAGGTTTCACCCTGCCAAGGTTCCTCACTATATTTTCATATGGAGTTCTAACATTGCATTGTTCCATTTGGTTGCATGACTATTTTGTACCATTTTGACTAGTCAAATATGTACTAACTTTGCTGTTTTCTTCATCATTTGAATCAGGAGGCCATTCCCCGTGTCTGACTGTATCAGTCAATTTGTGTTCCATTTCACTATCCCAGGAACTTTGGCACATGGCCAACATCAAATCCTAAATGCACACCTGCTGCTGTTTTGGAGCTCCTGTACACACTTTGCCTTCATCTGGCAAGTGGGTGAATGCACAGATGGGTTCCTGCTTCCCCATGCCCGGCTTCGGGGAGCCACACCCACACTCCATTATGGTACAGTACATGTGTACATACCAGATGAATGGTGTGTGTATATTTTACCCCCTATAATGCTCAGGTAAACATACCCAACATCTGTTACATGGAGCATAATGTGGGTATCAATCCTGGTTTGACACTTTGGCATGGTGTATACACTTTATTGTTTGTCTTACCAAGTGGGTAAACACAAAGATTGCCTCCTGTATCCCCCAGGTCCACACAGCTACTGAGATGCTCAGACAGCTACTACAATGCTAAAGTACAAATTTACAGTAGAAAAATATGTGATGGGTTTTTATTCCTTCTCTTGTGTCCCTTATTAATGAACTATCCAAATGTTGAACAGAAGTGATAAGAGTGAGTATCCTTGTCTTATTCCTCATATCAGAAAAGAAAGAAAGTTCTCCTGCTGAGGGAGGGTATTTGGAGATAACATCCAGCCTTTCCAAATTAGCCGTGCCATACACTTTGACTCCGCTATATCATTAACACTATCACTATGGTGTAACCTTTCTTATGTCATTATCATTTTCTTTTTGCCTCAAGAGTTAACATTATTATTGTACTGCTGGTGATAAATTCTTTTAGCTTTTTATACCTAAGAAATTGATTGCATCTTTGTTTTTTAAAAGATTTTTTGAGGGTATAGAATTCTAGGTTTATGGTTTTTTTTCTAGGTTAACAATTCTTTGTTTTTGAAAGATTTTTTTGGGGGGGTATAGAGTTGTGGGTGCTGAATTTGAGATGAACTAACAGCATTTTTTCTTTCATTAACTTAAACATGTTTCTTCACTCTAAATGTACTCATAGTGTCTCAATAGTAAATGTACTATAGTCATCCTTATCTCTGCTCCTCTGCATGTATCATATCTTTCTTTGGCTACTTTTGTGACTTTCTGTTTATCATTAGTTTTAAGAAATTTGATTATATGCATCTTGGTATAACTTTCTTCATGTTTCTTGAGTTTGAGGTGTGCTGACATTCTTGATTCTGTGTTTTTCATTTTCATCAAATTTGGAAAAAATTTAGACTGTATTTCACTATTATTTGGTCCCTTCTTTCCTCAACTTCTTTAGAGACCCCAATTACACATGTATTTAGAGATCTGAAGTTGTCTTGCAGCTTACTAATGCTCTGTTCAACTTTTTAATTCTCTCTTTTCTCTGTGCCTTATTTTGGATAGAATGTATTGCCATGTCTTCAAACTTACCATGCCTTTCTTCTTCAGTGTCTAATCTACGCTTGGTCCTCTCCAGTGCGTCCATCTCACACATTGTAGCTTTGATCTCTAGAGTTCACTGTAGATTCATTTAAAAAAAAAAAACTATCTTCTGTGTTTCTCTTTAACTTTATAGACTTATGAAGTGTAATTCTAATAATGATTCTAATGTTCTTGCCTGCTAATTCTAATGTCTGTGTCAGTTCTAAGCCAATTTCAATCGAATGATTATCAAATATGGTTCATAATTTTCCTTTTGTATGACTTGTAGCTTTTTACTGATGACCAGCTATAGATGTTTCAGCTTTTCTTTCTGAGATGCAATTAAGTTACTCAGAAACAGGTTTATTTTTGCAGTTTTTATCAGACTGGTCCAGAGCAATGCTTAGATTACAGGTACTTACCACCCACCGATCAGGCAAAACCCTTCTGTGTCCAATACCACACAGTGTCCTGTGAATGACGGTGCTTTGCAGCCTGGATGGTGACAGGCCTATGTTAGTTTCGGCACTGCTACCTTAAATAATCTTAGACATTTCTTTCCTCAGATTTGGGTAGTTTCCTCACAAGCAAGACCTATCAGTAGTCAGCTGAGTAATTGACTGGGACTCTTCGCAGATCTATCAAATTATCTCTGTAGCTCTCCATTCCTCTAATAGCCTGTTTGGTGACTCACAATTTTAGTTTTCTTGGACTCTCAGCCCTATCTCTTTCTTAAACCCACAGAATCCTCTGTGCTGCGTGGAATTTCCTCTCCCAGAAATTCCTCCTGGAAACTCTCTAAAGACAGTAAGTTGGGGGGAAAAATAAAGTAGTAAGTTGGGGGGAAAAAGATAGTAATTTGGGGGGCAATCTCAGGGCTCATATTGTTCCCTGTGTCTCAGTGGTCACTCTCCTTTGTTGCTGACACCTAGTGTCTTGACGATCGTTGTTTTCCGCATTGTGTCTTTTTAAACTTTTTTATGGCTGATGGTATTGCAGGTGGGAGAGAGTTGCTTGCAGTGGCAGCCTTCTCAGTCAGTGAAGGTCGAGTTGTCCTGTGGTGGCAGACAACCTCAGTGCAGTGCCGAGTACCCAGTATGGTTTTCTGTAGTTTTAGTTACTTGTAGGCAACCATGGTCTGAAAATATTAAATGGAAAATTCCAAAAATAAATAGTGCATATCTTCTAAATAACTTTTATTGTAATACAGGGTTATAATTGCTTTATTTTATTATTAGTTATTGTTAATTTCTTACTGTATCTGATTTGTAAAATAAACTTTATCATAGATGTGCATATAATGGAAAAAATAATATATACAGTGTTTGGTACTACCCAATTCAGGCATCTACAGAACATCTCGGAGCAGATGCCTCTCAGGAAAGAGGCCTACTGCGTTTCAGCACCTTTATATAGTGAAGGTGCATTTTCCTTTCATCTGGACTCAATACAGCCTGATTGGCCCTCAGCTCAGCGTGGTCCCTCAGGACTCACACTAATAGATGCTTTGTCATTACCCGTGACAGGCAGAAGCGGAGGGCTCCAGCTAGAGGCAATTATTCTGATCTTAAAGGAGCCACACATGCCACTTCTGACTGCAACCTATTGGCTTAAATAAACCACATCAAATATTAATGTCCAAATAGTGGGGAATAGTGTAATCCTATCAGATGTCTGGGAAGAAAAGAAACGAAATATTCTCAATAGTCTTATTGTTTCCTTGTCTTATTTCTCCTTTTAATGAGAATGCCTCATTAGATTCTAGCAACAGGCATGATTTTTGTTTTTGTTGATTTTTGCAAAAGTCTTTTTGTCACATTAAACAAGCTATGTTTTAGTACCATGAACTTTTATTAGAAGGAATGGTAAGTTTCATTTTAGTATCTATGGAAATAAGTGTTCATGTTTTTTTCCTCTTTGACATATTACTACATCTGATTGTATTAATAGACTTCTTACTTTGAATTATTCTTGCATCACAGAGGGAAAATGCCACCAAATCAGAATATATTATACTATTCTACTATTTTGTTTACAGGTTCTAGGCTTAACATGTTTCAATAATGTTTTTACATATCGAACATTGAATTCAAGTCCATTGTCCTGAAATACATCCCCAGGCATTTTTAATTTTGAATTTTGAAACAGAGACTCACCGAGTTGCTCTTGTCTAGGCTAGGCTCAAATTTAAGGTCCTCCTGCCTCAGCCTCCCAGAGTGCTGACATTATAAAAGTGCACTGTCACTCCTGGCAACAAATTTTGAATTTTGTGTTGTTTTAGTGTTTTGGAGTGCTGGGGATTGAACCTGTGGCCTTGTCCATGCTAGGCAAGTGCTACCACTGAGTGACATCCCCAGCTCATTTCAACAATTTATTCCTGATTTTTCTAAAATTCTCATATCTGAGACTGGGTTACATAGTTTATTACTTTTATGCCATTTTTGTTGAGGAGCTATAGAACTTGCCAGAGAAACCTAATGGATCTGATATGTTTAAGGAGGCAATTTTTAAAGCTTTTAGACTTCTTCTGTCATTGGTTATTTAGATTTTTCTCCTTTTCTTAAATTGATTTTGATTAAACAGCCCATTGTATCTAGATTTTTCTCAAATAGCAAAGTTGCACATAGTCATTTTACTTATACTTCTTGTCTTTATGGTTATATGTCTTCTATCATTCATAATATTTGCATTTTTGTTCTTTATCTTTTTTCTGGTTAGACTTCCCAAAGATTTATTTATTTTATCAGACTCTTACATGAACTGAATCTTTGTATCACTTACTAATTTTTGATTGCTTTATTGCTGTATTACTCTTTAATTTCTGCTTTATATCTTCCTACTACAATTTTGTTCAATTTCTTGGATCCTTTCTAGCCCCTTAACACAAATGCTTAGTTTGTTTAATTTTAATTATCATCATTCTATGTTCTGTTTGTAGTATTTATCATAATTTGTATCTAGCATCTAAAAGTTTCTTTCTGGAGCATGTGTGTGTGTGTGTGTGTGTGTGTGTGTGTGTGTGTGTGTGTGAGTGTGTGTGTGTGTGTGACACCAAATATTTAGTATACATTTATACAAAAAGGCTTCATATGGACCAGGCTGCTCATTTTACAAGGGCAGTTTCTGTACTCTACCACATTTGGTGAAGGAATAAATATGCCTATTCCTGCAAAAGTTATTTTTCCATTGTTAGGCTTTATACCTAAAATGTACGTTCCCACTTTTGCTAGGTGAATACATGTTAATTCAAGACTGGTTTTGGGTCAGTTCACCAAAAATCAACTACAGAAAGCCAATTTTCCACAAGACGAATTTGCCAAATTTTCTTGTTCTCCTGAACTATTTATAAAGTTTATAGAAATTCACATTGGATAGGATAGTTTTAATAGCTTTTAAAAATTTATGTAAACTTTGACTTGACTAGTTTTAATCTTTTTTCATAACAACATTTCAAGGAATGTTTAATTTGTCTCTACTCAGCTTCCTGCTGCTGGAGCTGGATAGGGCTGAGAGAAATAGGGGGATCTCCTTGGGATTAGATGAAGAGGGGTTAGCACATGTTGCTGATTCCAGAGACAGGGAAGGTGTGGGTCAGAGAAAGAGCATGCATTCGTGGAACACATACTTGCAAAGAATATATTGGCAAATATAATCACTTCATAAATAGTCTTAGAAATAAGCTGTCCCCATTTTCCCTCTTCCTCTATTCCCCAGACATTGTGCCCCATCTCCCCGCCCCCATAGTCCCTTTGCCTCCTGTGAGAGCTGTGTTCTGTGCTGGCTGTTCCCTGCATCTCTCTACACAGTCACTCCATCTCGTTCCTTCCAGCACAAGTAGCAAGGAGCTGGGGCAGCGACAAACCCAACATGCTTTCAAGTGCTGTTATGGAAACTAGTGAAAACCAGCCCTTCAAAACTAATAGTGAAAAGAAACAAGTAAATCCAGGGAAGTGGTTAATTGGTGGTTAATTAACTTTCTCTAGGTTATTATTCATCAGACTACTCTTCTGCAAAGCCTTTTCTAATTCTTGTTGGTTGAGTTGATGGCTCCCTTCTCTGGGGTCTCAAAGCACACTGTTCACACTTCCACTTAGGAGGATTCGAAAGTAGCATTTCATGTTTGTTATCTAATATCATACGGAGATCAATCTACTCTGTTCATTCACCAATTGCTTAATAAACACGAAGTTGTTCATTAAGTAAATGTCCATTCAATGAAGAGATGTGAGCTGACTGTGAGCTGGCACCATGAGCTATGTGCCAGAGAATAGAATGGATACTGGGGATTAAAGTTAAATAAGACTCAGGGCTAGTCCAGAAGGCCCAGTCCAGAGGGGACGGGCACCAAGTCTTAGATATCTTTATACTTACCCTAAGTGCTCACATGGAAACTGGCTTAGAAGTGTTAGGTGTAGTTCAGGCATGTTGCCACTAAAAGAACTAGAACTCCAAGTACCAAGTACAATCACATGTGTCAATAATTAACATTTAAAACAACCACAGAAAATAGCTCAGGTCCAAGACAGTTGTGAGTTCTGAAGGCTGTACTCTATTTTTTACCAAATATTTAGCTGAGAAGGGGCAGATTTTAAACTGCTTAGTAAGATACATTGTACTCAGAATGTCACAATGAGATAAAAGCTGGGCTAAAAATTGTATCAGAAGTTTAAATCCTAATGTAATTGTTATGTACTAATCTGAAAAACTTTTAAAAAAAGAAAGGTAATGCTAAAAATAAAGTTTAGAACTTGTAACAAGCCCCCTGCCTTGCTATTTAGATTTCAGCAATAATAATTCAGTAACTGTGCTAAGGTCAGATACGTAAATGACTTGTTGGGTGCAAAGTCATTTTAAAAAGCCATAATATAGTTCAAAATATAACCTATCAGTCCCAGGGGTGATAAAAATTAAACAGTGTTGAATCACTATAAATTTAAATTCTCATAGCTTCCACACGGCTAATCAAAAATGTGCAGAAATACACAATGATTTAGAAAGTTTAATAAAATATACAAAATGACGACAATAAAATTTAATTCAAATCCTAGCCTTAAGATTTTTGAAGACTTGTAAATTAGCCTAGATATTTAAAAGCAGATTATGTTATGAGAAATTCCTCCAAACAAGCCTCTTTTAAAATAAAAAAAATTAAAAAATTTAACACTAAACATATCACTCTAGATTTATAATATCAACTCAAAAATAAAATAGGTGTTTATTAGGTAAATATATATATGGTTCCCCCCCAAATTTTAACCCCTGGAATCTGTATCATCTTGTATGGCACAAAATGACTTTACAGATATAATTAAATGACAGATTTTTGAGACAGGAAATATTACCCTCAATTACTAGAGTGCATAACCATTATTTTCGTTATAACATATAGTTGTATTAGAGCTACACTTTGTAAAGTTAGCCATTTGACATAGAGGCATAATGGATTAGGGTAAATCCTACAGTTAAATTAATGTGAAAGCCAGGATTACCTGGATAATAAGTCAATATTCTCTGCTCCATGTTTCCTGAATGAATCTAGAATTCCCAGCTTTGGCTCCAGTTCCAGACTACGCCTTCGGGCCATCATAACCAGTTACAATGCACAATTGGTTCATTGATTCCCAGAGTAACTCATAACTGGACCTACGTCAGGATCTGTCAGACTGTCAGACCAGATTTCCATGACGCAGACCGTGAGTAGAACATTAAGGATGGAGACAATTATTCTATTAAATTTAAAGAACTTTTGGAGCAAGCCCTCTACACTACACCACTTCTTGGACATTCAGGGAAGTTCTAAGAGTGCCAGCTTTTCTTCCTGAATTGCTTTGGTTGATCAGATCATCTAGCTGTCCTCATCATCCAAGCTGTAGCTACACAATTTACACCATTAAATAAACCTCAGGTCAAAACTCTAACTTTTTATCTTTGTAATTAAGGGAAATCTTCATGCAAACACATATATTCCAAAAGCCTTTTCAATTAAAACATTTTGGAGGAAATAGTTTCCATTTCATTTTGGAGATGTGAGAACTGTAAGTTAGATTCTGCTCAGGGTATTAGTTTTAAGTCAAATTAATCTTTTCATAAAATACTGTACAGCTTGCTCACTTTTAATATACTTTAGCCAGATATGTTTGCGTTAAAATCAGTTTCAGTTTGTAAAAATTGAAGGGTGAAGTCAAAAAGGAATGTAATTTCATTTTGGTGGTTTCTGTAGGTGGATAAACATTTATAAATGTTTTCATATTGGCCTAGTAAGTGATTTACTTCATTAAGCACACAGGAAATATGGTACCCCATTTATATTAGCTTCGCATGATACATGAAAAAAATACCAAATAGAGTTCATAATCATTTTTCTCCAACCCATTGTATTTTATATATGGATTTGTCACTAGTAAAGAAGATATCCAGCTAATATGAACTGACAAGAGAGAGTGTATCACTAAACACATAGGTTAATAAATAGAACATGTAAGATGGCTGGTGATAGAGGTGTGAATGAACCAGATCTAACCTGCCAGGGTCATGACGCAGGCAATCGTGGCAGACATGGATTTTTCTACTTACTAATCCATTCCACCCTCTTTCCTGAACTGCTGAGGTAAAACCACCTCCCCAGACTCCCCTAAAGTCAATTTAGGGTGTGTTTTGGATTCCATCAATCAGATGCCATGAAGATTTGGATTCATGTTAAATGAAGGAGAGACTTGGCTAGCTACAAAATTTGCAGGGTCCAGGCATAAAACAAAAATGTGAGGCCTCCTGTACCAAAAAAAAAAGAGGGAAAGAGAGAGAAAATGGCTTTTTTCTTTCTCACAAAGTCAAGCTGTTTTGTTGCTCTTTAGTATTATCCTCTCAGGAACATAGAAATGTGTGTTACGGGTGTACATTCCTCCCAATTCCCATGACTCAGGACATGTGCAGTTTACTATGTACACATTTCCTTCCCACCAGCCAACAGGACTGATGCTTCCAGAAGGTCAACCACAGCCCACCACACCAACTCACCGTGAGCGAACCACCCCCAAGAGTATCGCCAAATTCCAAGCCCAGATACAGTGGTCTAGGTTTCTGACCGAGGTGGAAAGCTTGCCTCTGTCAAGTCACCTACCAGTTACTCCACAATGTTACCGCCTGGGCCAGGGACAACTGCTCTGCTCTCCTGCTTTTCCTGGAGATGTCCTAGGACACATGCCCCTGACTCTAGCCACCCCCAGTGCCATTCGCACCCACACCCAGTCCTCTACAGGGTGGGCTGGCAGTGGTCACTGTACAGAGGAGGACTGGCTGCCGAGGGGCTGGGGGCTGGTTGAGAACACGAGGAGGTGGTGAGAAAAAAGGAGTTGAAGCTCTAATCCTCAATTCATATTCCATTGTCCCAGAGGATGTCATTCACGACACTCAAATTTAATGATAAATGATTATGGATTTTAAGACAGTAATCCCAGAGGACTAAACTGCAAGCATGGACCCTTCTGAGCTGGACCCTGAAGACACCACGTGCTCATGAAGCTGGTGCTGAGCAGCAAAAGAGAGTGGGAGGCTCCATTTTATGCCTGCTGATTGTGACAAGCCATCAAGGTTCTCCCATCATCTGTGTCCTGCAAAAATGTCAGGAAGAAACCATCTTAGCCATGAAAACATTCAGTAATTCTGGAAACTGGGAGTTACTCCTAGAAGATTAGACTAGAGCCGGTCTTTTAGTCTTTCTCATAATTTTGTAAACCATCTAATAACTGGTAATAATTTTCTTTATACTTAGCTGAACTAAAAGCACTCAGTTGCAAACAATAGAAACCACAACTAATAATTCTCTCCATAGAGGCATGAATAGAAAGATGCCAGCAGTAAAGTAACTGTGGTAATAGCTGCCATTCCAGGCACAAAAGAAATAATTTTATGTTGCAGAATGGCTTTCAATGCTACAGAAAAAGGTCATTGATATTAAAGGAGAGGAATCATAGACATGGAATAGCAGTGTCACCCTTAGCGTCTCTTCATACTACAACAGTTGGAGAAAATTGTTGAAGTAGGCTGTTGATTAGATTTGAAAGCCAGTTCAGAAGTAAATTGTGTCTTTAGATAAAAGTAAAACTTGTCCCTATGAGGGGGTAGGAAAAACACAAGCTGTACATTTAAGTAAATGTAGGTTTGAATCCCAGCTCTATTTTTTGTGTTTGTCTTGAGTAACTTAACTTCCCCAAGTCTGTCTCTTAGTACTGTGATTCCAGGGTAGAACTTAGAATAATCTCTAAAATACTGTAGATATTTGACAACTACTGTTATAATAAAATCTGAGTTTGGCATCTACAGGAACATATGAATGGCTTACTCATATCACCAATGCATCTAGAGAGTTTGCCTATGTAGTACCATCCTAGTAAAGTGGTACTACCCCAAATCTAAATTGGACTTCTTGACATCCACCTCCTAGCCTGTCTCCTGCCTATCTACCACCCAGCCAATTCATCCATCCACATTCCCACATACTCATGTATCTTCTCTCTCTTCTAAAACTGCAACTGTCATAAGAGTTGAATTTCAATGATCAGAAGTCTCAAGACTAAGTAGTAGCTCCATCAAATACAGCAATAAGGAAGCAATTTGCTCGAAAGCAAAAACTAATGTAATCCATACTATACCTTCTCCTCTGAAAGTTTTATCTACTTTACAACAATCACAAAGATGCTAAAGATTTCTGTAATTCTGTGGCAGGACACAGGGAGAGGTAAGTCCTTTCATGTCAGCTCCATCCTCCATATTACATATGAATCAGAAATATTTTATATTTTTGTGCGTGCTATTTCTTCAGCTTGAACTATCTTTTCCTAGTTGCTTTAATAAATTCAAGGTTCCTTATTCAACTCCAGGAACCCAAACGGCTGATCTTACCCTTCTCATTGTCAACATAGCACTTTATACACACTTCTGCATAGCTTTTCCTATAATGAATAATGACTATTTGTTTATATGAATTTAATATATTTATTTTGAAATAATATAGCTGATAATTATTGGCTGAGACTATATCTTGCTTGTATTTTATATCTAAAGTCAGCTTAGTCTGACATACTGAAGGAAAAAATTTAGAACATTAAAAATAAGCCCAAGCCTGTGGCTACCAATCCTCCACTATATTGGCTCAGTCCAGAGTACCTCTTTTCAGTTAGGATCATCATCCCCACATGTCCTTCCCTCCTTTTATAGGAGCCCTACTTGGATCCCCATTTGTATAGGGCAGCAGCATTTCATCTAAGTCTCATCTACACTTTTTCATGCCCTGACGCAGTCCCAAACCCTCACAGACATGTCTCCTGGCATTTAAAGATATGAGAACAACAACAATGCAGGAAGGGGAAGAAACAAAGAGATTTCAAGAAGGAGGGCCTGGTCAACAATGACAAATGCAATATGAGGTAGGGAGAATGGTTGAAAATGACTAATGTATTCAGCCTGTCATGCGTCACACTCAAACAAGATGTTAAAGGCATAAAAACTCTTGGTCTTTCTGGGCTTTTTATTCTGCAATGCTACACATAATCAGGGAGTATATAAACTAGGAATCACAGGTCTTGATATGTGCCACAAAGGAGGGAAGAAGGGAAATAAGATGACAATAATGTCAATAATAATAAGCAGCAATCTATAATAAACCCTACATTACTACCATGTCTTGTTTGAAATACTACCTTTATATTAGTCCTTACATCAACCCTAGGAGGGATGTGTAATTGTTTCTTCCAGTATAGATGAGATATTGGAGCACAGAGAAATTAAATGACATTCCAAACGTTGCACACCCTGTATTAATTGGACTGTAAGGAATGGATAGCTGAGATTGATCATGAGGAATAAGAATGGACCAGCCACATGAGAGTGGAGAGAGAGAATCCCAGGCTATGGAGAAAACAAATAAAAAGGCCTGGAATTGGGCAGGGGCTTAGAGTGTACATAGACTAGAAGAAGACTAGAGAAGCTGAGTGACAGGATATTACTGGCACAAAATACCAGATACCTGCAATTTACAAGAAGAGAGGTTTATTTGGTTCATGGTTCTTATGAGTTTAGTCCATGGTTGGCTGATTCCACAACAGAAATGGCACTGTGGAGGGGCACGGCATAGAAAGCTGCTCACTCTATGACAGTCAAGAAGCAGAGAGAGAGGGAAGGAGCCAGGGACAAAAATGCACCCTTCTAGGTTATACCCCCACTGACTCACCTCTTCCAACCAGTCTCCCACTCTGAACATATGAGATTATTGGGGACATTTGAGATCTAAACCATAACATTCCACCCCGGGCTCCTAAAAGGCTCAGGTCCATCTCATTGTGTAAAATGCATGTAGTTCCTCTACAGGGGTTACCAAAGTCTTAGCAGGTGCAGCATTGCTGCAAAGTCAGAGTCTAAAGTCTCTGTGACTTAAGCAAAAGAAAGTTTAATACTTCCAATATATAATGGCACAGGGTAAACATTCCCATTCCAAAATGGAGGAATGTGGAAAAGAAAAGAACTGGACCAAAGCAAGACAGAAGCACTGCAGGGCCAACATTTACCCTTGTAGCTCCATGTCCAGCACCTGGGGCAGGCTATTGAGAGATATGAACTCAAAAGGGCTAGGGTGGCCCCACCCCCACAGCATTGCTGGTTGCAGCCCACGTGACCTCTCTCTTGAGCTGGCTCCAATCACTGCCTGCAGCTTTTTTCAGCAGACATTCCAAGTTCCTTCCATCTCCACCTTCCTAGGGTCTCCATTGCAGCTTTGGCTTCACTTTCAGCTTCAAACCTTCAAGCATTGCTCTCTGTGGGCTCCTAGAAGGGACTGTGATGGTAACATTTTTGCACCCCTCCCCTGGGCTTTCTTCTGATATTTGGAAGGAAGCCGTTGTGACTGCATAGCTCTTGTATTCTGCATGCCTAAAACACTAGCACTAAAAGGATGACACAAAGATCTGCCACCAGCTTGCACCTGCTCCTTTTAGACGAAGGCTTCAACAGCTCTGAGTTTCTGGATGATTGAATTTAGAGAAACACCTCCCTAGGTGGCCCTGAATAAGCAGGGCATCCTGAGGCTCTCTTCTTAAAGCAAAGTCTTTCCAGGGAGTTTACACCCGTGTGCATATGAAGGATGGGTTCTTGCTGATTCCCAGGATGCTTTCAAGGGATCCTTCCTATTGTCCTAATGAGAAGTTCTTGGCTTCTTTTTAATCTTAATCTTTTCAGCAATTGCTCTCTCCTTGGCCCAAATTTACAGGTACTTCCTTTCTGACCAAGCTACAGATTTTTCAAATCATTCAGTTTAGCTTTTTAATCTTGATTCTCACTGCAGATCTGGCTAAAAGCAGACAGCAGTACCCACGCCATCTATAGTCTAAATGTTGGTCTGGCTTGAAATTTTCTCTAGTAGATTAATTAGTCTTACTGCCTTTAAACTCAACCTCACACAAAGTCTTAAGATATGAGCAAAATATAGGCAAACTGTTTTCCAGAATGAAACATGCACGGCCTCTAGTCCATTTTCCAAGAGAGTTCATTCCTAACTGAAACCTCACGAGCCTGGTCTTGACTGTCCGCATTCCCTCCAGCACTCTGGTCTTCTGAGCTCTGAGCAGCACCACACACCAAGCACTGCTCACAACATTTTGGGGCTTTTGTATCTTACATCTCCAAACGTTTCCAAACTCTTTCCACAAACCTGTTCCAAAGGATTTTGAACCATATAATCAAGTGCAGTCATAAATATGACCCTACTCTTGGTAACAATTTTCTGTATTAGCTTTCCAGTAACTGGGACAAAAATACCCAATACCCATAACTTAAAAGAAGAGAGTTCACAGTCCTGGGGGATTCAGCTCACAGTCATCTAGCGCCAAAGCAGACCCAGCACGGTGGAAGTACTTGGTGGAAGAAAGCTGCTCACCTCACGGCAGCTGGGAAGCAGAGTGAAGGGAGGAATCAAGGTGGGAGATACATCCTCTAAAGGCAAGCCTCCGGTAACACCTCTGCCAACCAGGCCCCAACTCCCAACAGCACGTTTAGTTCTGAACTCATGTAGGAATCAGTCCACTGATGAGTAAAGCACCCTCATGATCCAGTCACCTTCTAAAAGCCCCAATTTTGAATACATGAAACTTTTAGGGAACATTCTAGATCTACAAGGAGAGAAGAGGTAGTGCAGGAAGTGAGGCCGAGAGGGATCGGGGGCTTGGTCACAGAGCGCTGGTAGGTGGCCGAGTGGGAAGATGGACAGTGAAGCCAGCGTGGCCTGAGCAGGTGCCTTTGAACCATAAGGCAGAGGGCAGCCTGGGTGGGGGACAGAATGGGATATGCAAGTGGAGGAAGGTATTCAGAGCTGCTTGAAGATGTTTTGGTGTATGGGAGAGAGGGTGGTAATGAGAGACAATATGTGGGATTGAAAAGCCTAAAATGTGCACCAATCATTTAAGACATAAGAGAGAGAAATGATATTCCTGAGCACAATATGAGAATGAACCTGAAGGCTGCGATTCAGGGCACTGGAGAGGGATTAGTTTCAGACAGAGGAGGGACAGTGACATCCAGTATGACATTCAGTGCAATGGGAGTGATGGAAAAAAGGATGAGTTGGGCACAGATTAGCTAAGAGGTGGAGGAGAAGAAAGCCTAATGCTTCTCGTCTCATTCTACCATTTTCTCTGCAGTAAGTTCCCCAACTGCTGCATCTTACTCCCCTGATGGTAAACTCAGTTCCACGCTTAATGGGAGTGGGGCTGGACTCCTACTCGTCTTGGACTGTGTCCTGGCACTGGCTGCCAATCCCCCATCAGGCTTTTTGTGTGGGTCCCTGCTCCTGACTCCCAAACTGCCTGGTCCCTCCCTGCTGACTGAAAGGTTTTTAATACAATATAATCCTTTGTACCTGTGTTTTCCTGAAATTTGGGGCTATCTAAATCCTTAAAATGGCAGCAGCATTCACTCAAAAACTAAAAGATATGGAAATCGATCTTTTTTTTAATTAGAGGTCTTGATAATGAATGGTTCACTATCTATACCAAACTTATACTATGAGAGGAAGCAAAGGAATTCTTTGGATTAATGAATACACAAAGAGCAGAACAAAATGTTTCAGTCTTCTCTGGCAGGATAGATATTGTCACCCTCTATTTCATATAGACTGAATGGGATCGTGTATTCTTACAGATATGAAATTCCATTAGCATTTGCTGAAACTCCTGACAAAATGGCGTGTTCATTTAGGCCTACACCCTAAATATTTTAAAATTCCATCTCCTTTGAAAAACTAGTCCTAATGTTTGTGTTTCTCTCCATTAATGATAAATAAGGACAATCTACATAGACTAGAATGGGTTATTTGTATCACACAAAACAAGTTTAACAATTTACTGAGTTTTGAGAAGTATATTCACTCTTTTCTCTAAAAGACTGAAATCATACACCAATGGGCAACTATAAAATAAAACATTCTTAAAGACAAAGTAAACTTGGCAGGGCAGGAAAAACTACCTCCTTTGACTCAAAGAAAAATTGCATCATGTTGAGAAAAGTTTTAAATTAAGGACATTATACTATATTATCTAAAAGTTATATAGGGCATTTACATTGTTTCTCTGATTATCTTATAACTCACTAGTTTAATCTAAATATTTTAGACTTAATCTAGATATTCTTTTAGTCAACTTATTCTTCATTATAAAGTCTTTACTAAATTGAATATGAAATATGAACAAACAAAGCTGTTCAGTCTGAAAAATGAATAAAAAAGACTGGCTGAGAATCAAGGAGAAGGATTATGGAGAAACAATATGAAAACTTCAAGTAAGAAAACAGTTTTTTTCTATCAGTGCTATGTACCATACGTTAAATATCCTTTATGTGAAACATTTGGGACCAAAAATAATGAAAGAATAAAAATCTTGAGGTGTTAGCATTGAAGCAGAGAAAGCAAAAGTTACTTGCGAAAGAGCAACAGCTGGACTATTCTCAGCTTTCTCTTATGTGTAAATGTATGCAGATATCCACGCAGGATGCCTACAAGATTTCAAAGGGGAAAATCTATGACCTGCATATGAATGATCAATGTTTCTCATAATGAGATTCTTAAAGGTCTAAAAATGACCTAGGCGCCAACCCAGAGCCTTGAGCGTGCTAGGCAAGCAAGCTGCCAGTGAGCCACACCAGCTCTAGTTTTGTTAAGTTTTACTGTTAAAGAGGAAGAAATAGGAGGTATATTTTGATGAATTCTGAGTAAGTATTATTAGAATTTATCACTCAATTTGAAATAATAATGGAAACTGATGAGGACATGGAGACAATACCACACATGACTGACCTGAAAAAAAAATCTGACATAGAAAATTTCGAGCAGATTCCCAATTGGACTTAATAAGCAGATTGAAAATTGATTTGCTTTCAGTAACTTTTAACTTGTTTACCAATAGTTTTCAAATAAAGCAACAAAAATACATCATTTTTCCATTTTTGGCCAATATATCAGTGAGCTCCTGGTAACAGGAAACCAAACAATGTGTGTATCAAATAATTAAGAAGCTTTCTATTATGCAATAAAATGTCTGACGCAAGGCTGTTGAGGATTGGTATATGAGCTCCATGCTATCATTAACAGCTTATGGTTTTCTATCTTTCTTCTCCACCATTTTTGACAAATGGGTTTTCTCTCCATAATATAGCAAGATAGTTGCTATATTATCTCCAGACTCATCTACATTCAGAACAGGGGGAGTTTAGTTTATTCCCTAAAAAAATTTGAAATTTTCCTTTAATGGCATCTGTTTACATCTTCCTGGCCAGATTCAGGTTACATGGTCACTTCCAGTGGAAAGATTGTTGGAAAGGTGAATATTTTAGTTTTCAAGTCACAATGTGGGAAAAATGGTAAAAATAAAGGATTGTAAATGATTTGGGGGTAGCTAAGCGATTGTGTCTGCCTCTGTGGGAAAGGAGATAGAGATGTTTATTTAAAAAAATTAATAGACTGCCCAAATCATTTTCTAAATATCAAAAAGAAAATATTTTCTTTCTTAACAAATATTGGCTTTTATGTGTTATTGTTTGATTCTACACAGGAGTGCTTATTCACTTAGTAGGTAAGTTCGTGTAGAATTCATTTACTTACCACTGAGATGTGACTTAAATTTCTGTGCTCCTGTTATGATTTGCCTTTCAGTTGAGCTTGCTTTTCAAATGTTAAGCCCTGGATACATTTAGACACTCAGGCTTCGGGACGACACAGATCTCAGCCCATCACTCCCTTTCTACGCTACGGCAGGAAGCCGGAAACAGGTGTTCCAGACTTGCTCCAGTCACTTAAGTATCAGCTGGGGAAGCAAGGAGTTAAATGGTCTCATTTACAAGGTAATTCTATGTATTAGAATCACTCGGGCAACTATTAAGAAATACTAGTACACTAAATTTTAAAAGAGCTTTCCAGATAATTCTATTATGCAACTAAAGTAGAAGAGTACTGCATTAGGAGAAACAAGATAAACAACCAGAAATAGTATAGAAATCCTTGAGCATGTTATTGAACCTTTTTAAATTCAGTTTTTTAATGTGTTAAATTAATCCATATAAACTTGCTTCAGTGTTTGGCAGACAGTAAATGATAAATATTATTAATACTGTTATGTTGTTGTTCATGTTTTTAAACAGTTTTGTTAGTAAATGAGGTCTCTCCAAGGCAAGCAATAATATTCAAGAAAATAACTCTTGCAGATAGATTTTAGATAGTAAAATTAGGAGCTTACACCTAGCTTTGTCACTTACTTAGTTAATGTGACTTTTCATCTGAGCCTCAGTCTTCTCATTAAATGGAAATTCTACTTTCATGTCAGGTTGAGACCACTAAGTGATACTATATGCTAAAGCATAACTTTTTAACAAATAAAATCATGACTTTTATACTGTCTTTGTTACTTTTCTGTCATTGCTGAGACAAAATACCCAACACCTGAAGTTAGAGGAAGAAAGGTTTATTTGGCTCACAGTTTGTAGAGGTTTCAGTCCTCAGTCAGCTGGGTCCAAGGCAGGGGGGCATGGCAGACAGGCAGAAGGCAGCAAAGTAAGCAAGGGATGCGAGCAAGCAGTGGGAACCAGCTTCTTCCTGTATTTTATATTTTATCCAGACTACCTGGCTTTAGAGTGGGCAGTACTCCCACCCTTAATCCTAATACCCTTAATCCTAGCATCACATTCTTGATCCCAGCAGAACCATGCCAAAGCAATCAGTGAACTAATTTAGTAATCACACACTCTAGATCCAGCTACCTCTTACCACATGAGGCTTTGGGGGGACATCTAGACACAAACCATAACATACACTAATACGAAATAAATATGTATCAAAAACTTTATTCAACTCTAATTATTAAGGGAACTAATAAAATGGTAAGTTCTGTTCAAATGAGAATTTGACTCACAGAAGTTTATAAATTAACAGTCAAAATTTGTTTGCATTACTATATACAATAATTGTTCGCATTATTACAAGTTTTCCATTACTTAATAGCTACCTCTAAAGAACTGTAAATTAATCTCCTCAGCAGAAAGTTAAGGTGCCAATTCCTAGGATCAGATAATCCTCTAGGGTTGACTTGATAATAGCCAGCACTCCGCAAAACGACACCAGGGATTTTTGTCCATTTCTGAGTCCTGCATGTATATATAGCACATGGCAGAATGTACATCCCGTGTACTTAATAATGATTAAGTGGTTGGGCAGTTATTTTGAGGTAATACGATTACCTAGAAAACCCAAGCAAATCAGCTAAATATCTTACAATGGACAGGATAATTACAAAGGACACTCGTTGAGTTAACATTGCTGTAACTCTACGAGTTCATGCTCTACATTCTTTCCTGTGGTGTAAAAAATAGCACTAAGTTTTTTTTCTAATATAAGAAAAGTCATAGCCACATTCAGAAGCAGAATAAGAGATGACCAGCAGTGATCTGCTGTGTGAAGTCACACACTGCGTAGCAGCCAAGAGTTGGATCCAGGTACAGTGACAGAGCAAAGGGCTCTTCTAAAGCGGAAATGTGACAGTGTCGTCCCTTGCCAGCCCAAAGACATAAAGTGACAAGACCCCCAAGTCACCAACTGAGACCTTGTCCTGGTTGAGATGGAGGAGAGAGGCTGGAAGAACAAGAGCAAATACATTTAACAACAGGGCATTAATAATCGATGGAGAAAAGGATAATGCCATTAATTGTGAAAAGTGAAAGCATGAGAAACATGTTAAAGGAAGAAAAACATTTCAAGGGAAGGCACGAGGTTTGAAGATGGGCTTGTTCATTGGCCCGCACCCCTCTGCTCCATCCGCCCTCCTGTTCTGCCCCTGATTGTAGAGAGCCAGAAGTCTGAGTACTCGTCTTTTCCATACGGCCCTTCCAGTTCACTCTGAGAAAGCATTTGCCAATGGAAGGCGGGCCATGACTAGAATCAAAGGGGCTTTCTCTTCTGGAAGCAGCTCTGGTACACATGGTAGCAGGGACGGCGGCAGCAGGAAGCCCCAGAACATCTGCACAGGCAGCAGGGTTCGGAGAGCAGATATAGCGTAGAAGGTGCCCAAAGAACCTCAACAGCGCAAGGCTCCTGTGCTGCGACGTGACAGTCACCGGCATCTCTCGACAGTCACTGGCAGATCCTGCACCCGTAAAACACAGGCAAGCGCAGATTACTGGCTCCTCACTTCCTGTAAGGAGCCGCAGTGGAGGCCCTGCGGTTTCAGGGCCCCAACGGTGACGGGTCTGGGGACCAGCGTCTGTCCGTTGTCTTCTCCTGCTGTACTGTGGTGGTGACTTTCGGGAGTGACTAATCTCTAGATGAACACCTTGCCGATCCTTCCAACATGTTTGTAGCCGGCGTTCTGTACAACATTCCCTCTTTGGTTGTGACTGTCTGAGTAGACACTGACGGATGGAGCTGGCTGGCACCCCAGCAGAATACCGAGGTGTTCAGCATTCTCATGTGTTGAAATATCAGAGAGCCAAGGATACTTAAGGAATCATAATGCAGGCATGAAATATAAAACATTCTGCAGTGCTAAAAACATAAAAATACACGTTCCAAATTTGTGGGTTTAGAAAGGAGGTCAAGGGTCTGCATGCAGATGAATATTTACAGTGATTGTTTCTCATTAGGATGCGGGTGATTTTTCAGTGGTGAGAGCTTCACAAAAGCTAGAAGTAAGCTTCATCACACAGCGATGCTGGCAGGCTTGCTCAGGTAACTCTGTGAGCAATACATCCTCCAGTTTTCTATTTTATTTCTGGATCTGCTAGTCTCAATTTGTTTTAAATTCAGGTGAGGAAGGGAAGGGAGTTATTCTGCAAAGTAAAGCATGTTAAATATTCAAATAGCCCAAGCATAACATTTTAATTTATACTTAGGCCAAGGGTTCTTACCGGGATCCACGAATGCATGCATAAATACAGACAGGAAAAACAAATCACATCTGAATTATCACTAACTTCTAACTGACATTTAGCCTTTCTTTCAACTACGAATGTCAACAGCAAATGACAGTGTTATAAGTGAACAAGTGACTTGTCACAACAGTTCCCACAGATATTTTCATCTATACTACTGTTGTTGCAGGAATCTCTGAATATTACTTGTACTTGTCACTACTTTGAAATCATCATACTTATTAGACTTGCCTTTAGATTGCACATGATGGCAGCTTTTCAGTCATAAATGTCTATGAGGTTTCTGGCCAGCCAGCCTCTAACTCAGCATCTCGATGGTATTTAACTGTCAGTGAAATTGCTTCCCATTTGGTGACTCAGACATCTACATTGCCTTCCATTGAGTGAATTGCTCTGTTAAGAGTTTTGCAAAACTGGACTTCTTTCAAGAGAGGATTCTTAGCTATCAGGAAAAGCATACAATTCACGTAACTTGGATAAGTACAGAAGCCATGTGCATACACAGCAAGCTCAAAACATCTGACAATTCAGATCAGCGCTGAAGTGTGAAGTTGCTTCTTCTGGCTAACAGATATCGAGCGCACAGTGCTTATTATCTTGATCTTCAACAACAGAATTCTTTTGCTTTTCTCTTTTGCACACTGGCTGTGTTAAGAAATAAAAGCATGCACGCTGAGTGGATTGTACAAGCGGCGTTTCTCCATTACTCTTCCATGAAAATGCCACATATTTAAAATACAGCCGCAGGAAAACCATCTACAATCTCTGAAATGAGAACCATTATTTCTAAGAAGACACAGAAAGCCACACGGCTCTCACACCGGAGAGAGTGCTGAGCCAAGATGAGTTTCAGATACAAAATTCTGTCAATTTCTTCCAAAAAAAAAAAAAAGAGCTTTGTAAACACCTGGAAACTATTCAGAGCTTTTCTAATGTCTGTTTTGCCAGCATCCAAGTTAAAGCACCATTACAAATGTCCCGGTGTTTTTCAGCTCCCCCAGCCCTGTTTGTTTCTGGAGCCAGACCTCATTCAATGGTGACTTAATGAATATCTACATATTTTTATCTCAGTTTTCATGGTTCCTTTTAGCTTGATATGACCTCACGGCCCATTGAATTTGATTTTGAGAATCTGTGCTGTGAACCTCTGAGGAACTGGTGATGGCCTCTAAATTTATTTCTCCTGCTCTGATCTCCTTATCAATAATATAGTCAAATATCCAGATCTCATTACAATTGCACATGAAAATATCATAACTCAAAACCAGCTGGAACTTTTGTCTTCTAAATATATTCCTCCCCATTCTTGCCCAGCTTGTAAATTTATATTCACCCACCTGATTTCTTAAACCAGAATGGTGGTTTTTTTGAGTCTGTCTGTCCCCTACAACCTTCTCAGTTGCACATTTCCAATTCATTGTCAAGTCCTATTGTTTCTACTTCCAAAATCTAGTACAAATCTGTCCATTTGATTCTATCTCCAATATCCACAGCCATCATCTGACCCAAATGATAATCATTCTTGCCTGGCTCTGACACATTCATATACTCATCCACTCATTACTTTTACTCTGTGCCCAGCCCAACTTCCTCCTACTTGGTCTACACATCTGCTCTTGTCCTATTATCCAGCCTCTCCCAGTGGTTCCAGGGATTGTTGTAAACACACAAACCATGATGTGGCAGTGCTTAAAATGCTCCTGTGGTTTTCTGTTGTACTTCTCACCATGGCCTACAAGGCCTGGTCCCATCAACTTTGTTTTTTGTAGTAAGAAGCCACTTCCAAGAAGCAGGCTTTCTTCTTATTCTTTCTCATTTGCTGTGTCAGCCACAGTGGCCTGCTTTCTCTTAAATAAGCTAAGAATTCCCACCTCGTGGCTTCTGTACTCTTTCCTTCATCTCTTTAACATTGTCTTTATATATCTGGCTTCTTCCATCCAATCAGGTTTCAATAAAAACGTACCCTCCTCAAGTTAGTAGCTTTCATGATCTAGCCACCCTCACCCCTAGTTTATCATTTGTTTTATTTCCTCCATAATGATTAGCCTTATCTGAACTGTTCACTTGTTCAATTATTTGCCTTTCACACCACAGTAACAGTTCCATGAAAGCTGGGAAGTCTTCCAGCTTGCATAATGAATTCAGTCCAGGGCAAGTATTCAATGATCAGTAATATCTAAACATTAAGAAGGACAAGAATTTTAGTAACAAACATAAAAAGTCATGCATTTTAGTATGAAGAAAACTATTTCCCAATATGTGCAGGATATATCCATTTCCTGTTCCAAAAATGTACTATCAAAGAGCCGTAAATCATATATCTGTAAATTGAATATTTTCAAAGTATACTATAATTAATCCATTTGTTTACTGGTCCTCCATTGCTAAGTAATAAAATACCACAACATTTAGCAGCTTGAAACAAACATTTATTACCTCACAGGAACCCCAGTGGGCCAGGAACCTGGGAGGGGCCCCACTGGGTGGCTCTAACTGAGGGTCTTTCCACGAGGCTGCAGTCGTCTGAAGAGACCACAGAGGCTCCAGTATCTCGTCATGTGGGTCTCTCCAGAACACGGCAGCTTGTTTTCTTCAGAGCAAATAATGAGGAAAGAGGAAAGAAGAAGGGGTGGGGGAGACTGTAGAATTTATAACCTAATCTCGGAAGTGACACATCCGTATTTCTGTCGTATCCTCTTGGTCAAACTGACCCTGGTAGAGGGCAGGAGAGGAACTATACAGGGTACAAAGGAGGTGGGAATCACTGTAGGCCACTGTAGAGACTGGTCACTGCAATTTGGAATACGAAGTCCACTATCATTCCCATTGCCCAATTAATTCATCTCCTCACTCAGTAACACATGCAGCTGAGGATAACAGTAATCCCAGAAAATTGTGCTTTAAACAAGGAAGTTGGTAATGTATTTCATCCCACAGTGAGTCCCAGAGAGGCAGTGCACAGCTAGTATGGCTGGTCAAGGACATCTTCCAAGTCCTGGGCTCCTTCTCGGCTTTCTTCTCCTCTCCCCAGGAGATGATAGCATACTAGAAAGAGACCATGCAGCATCAGTGCCCTGTGTACCTTATTATTACAACTTTTGTTTGTTAGGCAAGCATAGAATTGAGTTTTTAGATAATCCAGCCTCTATAATAGATGAAGGTAAGGAAAATTAAGGGTGTTGATGCGGCTCACAGTAGCTGTTGTGTGTTCTAAATGCAGATTTTGGATCCTCCATTTTCCTAAGGTGGATCACGAGGTAATCATTTACTAGAGCTACTTATAAAAGCAGTATGGGCCCTTCCACACATAGCAGCATCTCATTCACTATTTCCTAGGTGAAAATATTATTAGCTCTTTAGTATCTCTTTAAGCATTAGTCTTGCATAAGCATTTCCTAAAATGACTTTGTAGTCTACATATTTGCATTAACTGGGAAAAAAGCTTTTCTCATTACTAAGAGGTAAAAATAGTAAAACAACATTATAATACTATTTGGTTTACTTTTAATTTCCACATTTATGTCCTGGGTTTTGATCTATGTATGAAGCACTGCACCTGCTCGTGCTTCAGTTCTCTGCTTCTCCTGTCGCTTGTGTGGTGCCCAGTGACGTGCCTTCCATACCACAGTGGCGGTTCCATGGAGGCTGCTGTTTTCCTGACTGGTGCATGTGCCTTCGTCCTGCCTTACACATAAGATCTGAACATCGTTCTTCTTGGTTCAAATTTTGCTTTATAAAATAACATTAAAAAGTGATACAAGTTGATAAAACATATTCCCTTTAGGGGAAACAAGGATGTTATAAGAAACAACATTAATTTTGTAAAAGAGACAACCCAGAAACAATACGATGAAATGCCAACATAGCATATTTTGTATTTCAAAAAAAGCCTTCAGCTTTTATGCCAAAACTGACTTTAAAATTGAAGCTGTTAAAAATATACGCTTAATTTAGTAGCTTTTAATTCACAGGGCTTTTTTATGGGTGGGGTTGCTAAGTGGTAAGTGGATTTTTGCCACAGAGGAGTATACTGCCTCTGTAAAAGTCAGACATTGCACTAAGAATAGACTTGTGGGCTGCAGGATAATTAAAAAGTGCTTGGCATAATTGAAGTTCTGGTGAGGAAATGATTAAAGTCGGGGCCTTGAATGTTGGGTGTATACAAACTCTTCTAAAACTTGGATATTGGAATGCATAGCCTTAAAAGGATTTCATTAAGATGAAAAACATTTAAAATACCACTGATAAACCATACTTTTTATTTTTAAATAGAACTAGAATCACTAAAATTACATACTGATTTGATACAAATAGAAAACTTGATATACCTCTTCCAACTACGGAAAACATCTTTTAAAAAGTAGAGCTTACTTGCTTATTCAAAAGAGATAATGGAAAATAAATTACAGAAAAGTGTTTACTTGGCCATTTCAGCACCAGACATTCTTATTGTTGCCAAAGTTAACAGTTTCATTTTTAATTTTATTCAGTATCTCTAGGTTTGTGAGTCACTAATATTTAAAAGCATTAAAACTTAGTCCTTGTTAGAATATTCTATGCCCCCCTTGACTAAATTATTTAAAATTAAAGAATCAGACTGTCTTTTAAAAGATTAAGCAGTATAATGAGGTAATGAAAAATAATAGTTAATGAAGGGAGTCAAATCTGGAAAGAGATGCTGCTGAAAAAAGACTTTTCACAGCATATTCTTTGATATTGTTTGAATTTATTTTCAAATAAAAAACATTATTTTCATAATTGCTAGTGATAAAATGAAGTTAAAAACTTTGTAAGACCTGAAATCACCGAAGAAATAGAAATAAGTCATGAAAATAAGAATTGCACCTACTGAAGCTTGAAAAGTGGCTTCACATGTGGTATGAATAAACATATTTCTAAACAATAAAATCCAATTCTAAGATCTTATTAACCTCAAACAGGAAGATTTTTTTAAAGTTATTATTTTGTGTTGCAGTTTAAAAAAATTTGGTGCTAAAAAATCAAAAACCTCCAAATTCCTAATTAAATATCAAAGACATCTTTAGCTTTTTCACAATGAAATTTTATTACTATGTCCTTATTAATCAGTCTGAGAGTTCCAAGGATAGGTGTGAATCCCTCATTACATGTGTTTGTGAATAAAAACAATTCATGATAAATATGATGGAAATTTGACAAATATCTTCTACAACTCCTTAATTGAGTGAAGGTTTCTTTGGAAATTTTGTTGTTTTTGTTTTTTGGTGTAAGTATTACAAGCCTCACTTAATTTCAAGGCTTTTACTATCAGTACTGAATATTCATTTATGTACTTGTTTAGAGATATAAATGTTGATAGTATTCTCAGTCTGTCCTAAATACATGGCTCCTACAAAAATATAATGAATATGATGAAAAATATATATATATGATAATATTTGTTAATATGTAAACAATTGGAAATAATTTTAATTCATAAGCAACAATACAATAACAAAGAACAAGTTGGAAAATTCTGATTTTTTACAGGGAATATTATACACCCTACCCAACACACACACAAACACACAGGAAAATAATTTATGTGATAAATCCTTAAGTCAAAATCAGACAAAAAATATAATGAAATGATGACTTTTTCCTATAGGAAAAGTTAAATAGAATCCAAAATTAAATTGGCTTTCTCTCAACCCCAGTTCTTCCTCCTGTACTTTAGTTGATGGCACTGTCAGGGCACCTGACCAGCAATCCATGCAGCCCTTCCCAGTAAAGCCAGTCTGTCACCAAGTCATTGGATTTCACATTATAATAATCCATAACTTCATCCCCTGTCCTTATTCCTACTACTGCTGTACTCACTATATTTAGCAGACCATGACAAAATCTACTGGGTCTCCCAGCTTCCACGTTCCTCTTCTCTCCTCACCTATTCTTACCCTCTTCTACATGGTCAGCAGAGTGATCTATATAAATGAAAATTTGACCACATTATGTCCCTGCTTGAAGAGAATTCTGAAAAGATTGCCTGGGAACGCAGGCACATTTTACCCTCTAAAATTCCACTTTAACAAGAAAAGAATACACAGAGTGAAATATTTGGATCTCCATTAAAAACAGGACTGGACATCAGCCAATCAGATGAGGTAATGACACTGATTCAGTGATAAACTGGGTTAAAGGGACCCTGGTTATGGGGATAGAGGTGACCCAAAGAAATCCAGCAAAAGCACATTATCCACAAAGGAATATGAATCTGAAGACCCCAGACATCTCTTCTACCGGCTAAAATGACAGGAAAAAAAATCTACAGAACTTCGAAGGAAATATTCGTGACCGTGGGATTTAATCTCACTTAAGTTTCTACTAAGATTTCCATTGTAAATGAGGACAAGAAGGAAATTCCTAGATATAAGAATACTAAATATCCAGCACATAGCAAGTAGGTAAAAGTATAAAAAATATGGTGGAAGTTTAATTTTATAAAAGTTTTACAGTGAAAGATACATTGCCATCCATCACTCTCAAAATACTCCTCTTCAAACAAACGTTTCCCATCAGTCTTGCTACTTTCTGAAGCAGCTCTGAGTCATTTCTCTTGCGAGTCTTTAGTCACACTGTCCTGGCTGCCTCAGTGTCTTGAATCCATTTAAAATAGTTACCGTTCATGGTCATTTTGAGTTTGGAGAAGAGCCAGGAGTTGAGCAGTTTGGGATCTGGTAAATAAGGTGGATGAGGACAAAAAGCCAGCCTTTCCATTGGATAACATGTGGCAGCAATTTTCACTGCAGTTTTGGTCACACCTTGCAAAGATATTTACAAAAGAAGATTTCCAGAACTGCTTCAAAAAGCGGCAAGAATAATGGGATAAGTGTTTTGAAGTGAGGGATTGTATTTTGAAGGGGATTTGTGACAATGCATCTTTTATTGTAATAATTTTTAAAAAATTTAAACAGTCACCCTGTTTTGATCACATCTTAAATCATATCCTAAAATTACAGGTTAATCAAAAATAAAAATTGGGTGTTGATATTAGAACTGGCCTTGAGCATAAAATCAATTAACAATAAAAATATAAATCCAAATAATTACCCATAGCTATAATACTAATTTTTATTTTTATAAAAGTAATAAATGAGATAAATAATAAGTCCCAGTCTGGGCAGAGAGGATGGGAAGTGTAGCAAATTACTTATTTTTGGAAAAGGCACTGAAATAAAATGACAAAGGAGGATAAAAACAATGAAACAAGCACAATTTATTAGCCAAATAAGAAAAAGTATGTAGGGGTAATACAACTTATACCATAAATTATAATGCAAGGTAAAAAAGCATAAGAAAAAACAATAAAGGCTATTTTAAACAGTATAATTTGCAATGTGTAATAGACATATATCATCAACTTTGTGGTACCCACAAAGGATTAAAAATTAAATAGCCCCAGATGTCTTTTGGATGGGATAGACAATATCCAAGTAACAGCATCAAGTTATGTAGGATACAAATATTAACTAAAAAGGAAAGATGAGAAGAAACACATGTTCGGTAGACTTCAATATACATCAGTATTAATTTTATAGTAGTAAAACTAGACAAAATAAATAAGATTCAAACTAATAATAGAATAGACAAAGATACTTAACAAATTCCAATCAGCAAAAATTCTGAACTATACTTTTACTATAGTGTAAAAATAAAAGTTCTTAAAAACATATATATGGAGAAAAATACAAAACAAAACCTCAAAAAAAATACACAAGACACATACACTCTGGATACATACTCAGTCACTCTTAAAGGAAGTAGCCAAAGCTATATTTCAGATGCAAATAAAAATTTTCATTATTAAAAATAAATTTAAAAATTACCACAATGGATAAAGTAGGTGAAAAAGATACACACACACACACACACACACACACACACACACACTATGTCCTGTAAAAATTCATATAAATAAAAACAAAACTAGAAGCTAGTACAATATTCTGCAAACAGAATTTAGTATCTGTCTTACCTTTCCTTTATAGTTTGTGTATCAGAATAAATAAGCAGTTGAAGATAAGTTAGTTATAGAATAAAAATAAAATTAGAAAAATCACCATTTTAAAATCCTTTAATGAAATAATGAATTTTGTCAATGATCCTCAATGGCTGCTTGAAAGCATTAGATACAAAAGTTGATCTAATTATGAAGCAGTCTGACACCACCTGAAGTCCCTGATCCATTTTGACATTAATAAAAGAGTGACGACCAGACATTATGTTGCTTCAAATGTGATGCAACTGAAAGTACACAGCTCCACATATGAAGTATTTTGCCAAAAAAAAAAAAAATTAAACCTGAATTCAATCAAGATTTTGGACCTAACTACTGCGTTACAGGAAACAGAGATGATGAAACATATTAAATAAATCCATGAGGACACTATAAACCAAATTCAGACTTTGGGACACTCTATAGGGAAAATGATTCAATAAATGTCTTGAAAATACAGGATGAGAACTACTATAGATTTATAAGGAACATTTCCACCAAATGCAACATGTGGATTTTGTTTGGATACTGATACGAACGAATCATTTGTAAAGACAGTTTAAACGCAATTGATACGTAGTAACAGGACAATATTAATTGTATTGTTAATTATAACCTTAGACTGCCTATTTAGAAAAGGCAAAAGAATCAACTGAAAAATAGACAAAACAAATTAATGTGCATAAATACAAGGTACAAATTATAGCTTTCATATATACTATTAACTACTTGTTAAACATTAACAATTGTCAATAGGTATACAAAAACTGTACAAAAACTAAAACACTCAGAAATAACTTTCCTAATATGTAAAGGCAGTTGGGAGAAAATTATAGACTGTATACCGACAGATACAAATACATAAGTAACCTTTTTATACTGCCTCATCCAATTACCTTAATTAAACATTGAATGCACATCTGTTTGACTAAGGGTCACTACTAATCCACCTGCAGCAGTCCCTCATGTATCAGACTCCCACACCAGCCTAGGGAATCTTACTATCCTGACCATTCCAGTAGCCCCAATTTGAGTATTTACATGATTATATTATCCAATTATAATTTAATACTACCAAGAATTCTTTAACCATAACTCATTGTTCTCTGTACATATTTATCATACCATAAAAGGATATCATATCAAATCAACTAAATTTTCATGTGAGAAAGGATATAAAGAATCCATCTCATGTATATATCATCTCAAATCCAAAGACTTCTGGATTAATAATATCAGTTCTCCCCCTGGGGACTTGAAATGATGTCCACAGGATTATTTTGCAAAAGAAAGCCTAGAACATGAAAGAAAAGACTAGCAACGGGTTTCTTAAAGCACAAAGGACTAGGAAGATCCTGATCAAACTCATAAAGTAGTGTGGCCCAGACAATAACTATGTTGGCTAGAGCCCTAGGACAGAAACTTCTGGCTAGAAAAAAAACACTTCTTTTTACCATAGTTTTACATAAATATTATTTTTTATATGTCACAGTTTTTAAGAAATTAGCACCCCAAAACAGAAAAAAAAAAGGGGGTGGAGGGGAAGAGGAAAAATAAAGAATTGAAATGTGTTATGAACATGTGTCAATTCCCCACAATGAATACAATCATTATGTACTGCAAACATGTACTAATACATTTTTTAAAGTTAATGTCGAATTTTAAATTAAAACTATTTAAAACTAAAATTTTACTTAATGTGATAGTTAACTGATTATGTCAATTTAAGTAAGAAATGCCCAACTAAATTGGATCAGTATAATTCTGGTTGTGGCTGAAAGGATTTACTGAAGACAGATGACCTAACCTGAGTGTGAGTGACACCAACCAATAGACTTGTCACCTGAATGAAATAAAAAGGAAGTGAGTAAGGAAAGTTCGCTTCTGTTTCCTTGCAGGAGTTCCAGGCTTCACCTTCACCTTGGAAGTTGTCTCTTACCTTCTGGTGCAGACCCAACAGTCTTCCATCGCAGACACTTTGGCATCCTGCTAGAGACTCACACAGGACACTACAGTGAGCTCCAAACCTTTGACTGGATCCTTCAGATCTCCATCACACAGACAGCCGTTTTGCACTCTTCCACACCTGACTTCGTGGGCAGTCATTGCGAGTCAATCTTGTAAATTCTTATATATTTCTATAACTTTTATTAAATCTATTTCGCTAGTAAGCACTAACACACTTACTTTAAAAATAAAAAAAAGAAATTAGGATATACTATTGTAATAAATGAAAATAAGGTTTAACCAATATCAGGTATGCCATCTGGTACACAAGGAATCTTTATAAATGCATTACATGAATTTTCTTAATTCTTTATTCAGAGTCAAAATGATGATGTAGAAAAGAAAGAAATCACAATTACTTACTGTGGTTTACAATGCACAACCATAATTTAAAAATGTGATGTAAGTCAGCACTTCTACTACTTTGCCTTCATTTTCCCTATTTTTTCAACAGAATCTAAGAGTAAGACAGTGTCAATGGGAGATATGAATATGGACATAAAATATCGTTATTTTGTGTCATTAATCATTCTCCTTAGAAATTTTAACTACAAATCAATAGATAGGAATTGTCATCCCTCCCATTTCCTAAGAGTGTATAACAGTATGAGCAACTCTTTATAATACTATATACTACTTTATACTACTATATAAGTTTTTTTTTTCCAAGAACATGTATTGGTACATTGTATACATAGTGATCACTATGTATTTTACCTGATGTACCTTGTATTTTGTACATGATGTATCTTGGTTTTGCCCTCTCTTCCCCACCCTTCCCTTCTTTATATACTACTATATAATACTTTCTACTAAACTTCCAGTTCTGAGTAGGAATAAAAATTGTTACAGCAGCCCAGCATTCTGGCAGACTTTTAGGTTCACCAGTTGTTATGGCTTGTATCTAGATGTCCTCCCAAAGGCTCATCTGCTCTTAGGCGGGGCTTTTCAGAGGTGGCTGAATCTAGGATATGTGAATGTGGATAAAGAGTGTGATGATTGGATTAGTCTGCTGATTGGTTTAGCATTGTTCTGGGTGTAGGTGATGGGAAGCCCCACCTTGGGAATGGGTTGCACCCATCAATAGCTTTATAGCCTGAATGGAATAAAAGAGAAAAATAGAAGGTGCCTGATGCTGCTTGCTTACCTGATGCTTCCTGCCTGTTCTGCCCTGGACTGTTTCTCCTCCGCCATGCCACTCTGCCATGCTGCTCTGCCTTCCAGTCTGCTGACTATGGTCTGAAACGTCTACAGACTGTGAGTCAAAGTAAACTATTCATCCTTTGATTTGTGGGTGTTGTGTATTTTGTCTCAGCAATGAGAATGTAACCAAGACACCAATCATGCTGATTTTCCCAAGATTATCCCATTTTTAACACTCAAAGTCTTACATTGCAGGAAACCCCTAAAGCAAACTTTTTTCAACAGAATCTAAGAGCAAGACAGTGTCAATGGGAGATATGAATATGGACATAAAATATCGTTATTTTGTGTCATTAATCATTGGTCACTCCATGATAAGAAGAAAGCTCAGATAAAATACAAAAATCTTTTTATAAAAGGAAAAAGCTATAGAAGCAACAAAGACTAAAGGAACTGAATTCTGAAGTGAGCTAAGGATTTTCTTTTTTCTTTTTTTTTTCTTTTTTAATTATTTTTACCAAGAACATGTATTGGTACATTGTATACATGATGATCATAATCAACGTGGTTATTTTGTACCTGTACATGATACATCTTGGTTTTCCCCCCTCTTCCCCCTTCCCCTCCCCTCCCTTCCATTCACCTACCCCTCCCTATTTGCAACAAGTGTAGCTACACTTTACCATTTTTTCCTCTTTCATCTTACTTTTCTTTTAGCCTTCTTCTTTATCCCCCTTTTCCCTATCTAGTTCTCTCTTT